>CAUYPK010061581.1:0-19433 GCA_963574355.1 Loris lydekkerianus
TTTTCAATATTTATTGCTAAAGAAAAACTGTAAACTAGCAACAACAACTTTAAAACTTTAAATAAAGTGCAGAAAACCGTAGCTTAACAGGTAATCAAGCTAAATCACAGGATTTATAAACATTTATTTACAAGACTTTACTGCCTGAAATGGGGTTTTCACTTAATTAAATGTGCCATTAAATATTGTGGGTTAAATAGTTCAGTGGAATACAGTTCAGTTCAGCCACCTACCTCTTCAGCTCAGCCACGACTTGTGGACTGAGCTGAAGCATCGCCCCCTCAAGCAGACGGCAGAAGACGACTGGAGACTACGTGCATTTGATTAGGTGCACGCGCACCGAATCAAATAACCTGTATGACCCAAGTATAAGCTGAGTTGGGTTTTTCGGCACAAATTTTGTGCCGAAAAAACTCGGCTTATACTCAAGTATATACGGTATTTGGAAAGGTAAAAGAGTAATAAAACAATACAAATTTTTAAAACTCAGCTTAACAACTATTTGCATGGCATTCACAGTGTACTAGGTATTATAATTAATCTAGAAGTGACTGGATGTATGCTGAAGGATGTGCATGGGTCATGTGCAACTACCACATGTGTGTCTTACTGAGTCTGTGTCTCTGGAAAACCCTGATAAGCCCTTTCTACAAGCCTTCATTTGTCCTAAGATTACCCCTCATAGGTCCTGTCTCCCCAGTCCTGAGCATCTCATCTCTCCTCTGTCCAGCAGGAAGGAAAGATCACGTCATCCAACAGAACCTTGAACCACCAGGCCCACACCACAGCCACTGCACCCTACTAGGAAGAGCATCAACTCCACAGTCCCCTCTGGCCCCAGAATGTGCCCACAAGCCATTGGGGCCCCTCCAGATGGGGCACAGAGGGGAGGGAGAGCCCAGCAGGGTTGTTCACTGGGAAAGCTACTCCCCATTTATGGGGCCAACCTTGTTCCTTGTGGACCTCAGAAGGACACCAGGTCAGTCTCCAGCCTACCCACCTGCTCCCAGTCCTTGGAGTAAGACCTTTCCTACAGTCCCCCATCAAATGTCTGCCGACCGTGTGCAGCTCACAGGGCTTCTGGGGGAGCCAATGCTGCCCCACCCGGATGGAGGTGGGGGCTCCAGGTTCTCACAGCTGTCAGAGCATTGTCTAAAAGACCCTGGGATGTCCTGAATGCTCAGGTACAAGACAAGTAGCTTGCAGCTGAACTGTAGGTCACAGCCTGCACTGCTTTCCACTCAGAAAATATTTCCAGAGCACACCTGAGCCTAATTCAGGTTTGGTGGGAGAGGAGGGCATAGATGGGAGACACAGTCAAAGCCTAAGCGAGGTCACTGTGACTGCGAGACCAAGAAGACAGCAGTGTTACTACACATGGCAGAAAAAAAGCACAGACCTGCAGGACCCAGGGCTGCTAGCGCTCTGGATGCCCCTCCGCACATATGTCCCTAAGGTCTTTGGTGGCAGTTTTCTGGTCCACCCAGTTGCTGACCATGCAGGTGTACCTGGTGGTGGGCTGACTCGGGGGCAGGCTCAAGGCCAGGGTCCAGGAGTTGAGGGCTGGCCCTGGTGTCCCTCCCTGCTCCAGCTCCCTGCTCTTCCAGGTCACATTCAGATCTTCTGTGGTCCCTGAGATCCTGCTCTCCACAGTGACGTTACACTCCAGAGTGACATTGCACCAGTCTGGTGTGAGGGACGGTGACCCAGGCTGGATATGGGGAGGGGACAGCTCTGGGGCAGGAGGAGACAAAAGAAAGAAGCGTCACATGTGGAGAACACTACTCACTGTTCTTTCTCCTCATTTCCTCCCTGAAGCCATAGCAGGCGGCCTCTAAGGAAAGTGGGTGTGTTTTACAAGTAAAAGACAGTTGCTCTAAAGCCAAATACTATGATTATGACAAGAAGGGGACCCCCTGAGTTCAGCTCTGTGTGGTTTTTCTATATTGAACAACTCTTTAAAATCTTTCCCCCCAAATAATAGTTGAACTCCACCTACTCAAGGCCCATTATTTCTAATAAATGGGGGTCTGTCCTGGAAGAGGAAGAAGTCTGGGACAAAAGGTCTTGTCCTGCCCCTGGGTCCACCCCCTCATGTCTAGATGAGACGAGTTCTGGGACTGCACAGACTGCACAGCCCTTGTGGGCAGGACTTCAGACCCGGTCTGGGAGGCCAGAGACAGCCTCACGCTGATCACAGTAGACATATTTGTGGCAGAGGCAGCGAAACCAACAGGAGTATCATCTCCACGTGTGGTTAAAACATGCCCTGTGTTTGTGGCACAGACAGGAAGAGAAGCCAGATTTACAAGCCAGTCTTAGAAGTCACATGGGACCTAAAGCTGCAAAACCATTCTCCCCTAACAAGATATTTCCCTAGGCAGAGAGAAACTTTAGAGAAAGAAAGACTTGGATAAACATGTGTCCTAAGAAATATTGTGTGTGAACGTTCTCCTACATCTATCCAGGCTTCCAGAGCTGGATTTATGGAGTCCTGTGTGAGTGAGGGGCTGGGGCTGGAGCTGAGAGGAGAGGGGCTGGGGAGCATTCCATATGTGTGGACTTTGAAACATAGAAGGCAAAATAATAATGCCAAAGATGTCCCTGATCTAGTCCTGGCAACCTGGGCACAGGCTGGGTTATGTGGAAGGAGGAATTAAGCTAGCAGATAGAATTAAAACTACCAATCAGTTTTAGCTAACCTTCAAAACATGAGATTATACTGAATTATCCAGATGTGCCCAATGTAACCACAAGGATCTTTAAAAGTGAATGAAGGGGGTGGCGCCTGTGGCTCAAAGGAGTAGGGCACCAGCCCCATATGCTGGAGGTGGCAGGTTCAAATACAGCCCCGGCCAAAAACTACAAAAAAAAAAAGTGAATGAAGGAAGGACAGGAGGTGAGAGGGGTGTAATGTGAGAAGGACTCACGGCCGGCTTTAAAGAAGGAGGAAGGTGGCCACAGCTGAGGGAGCAAACAGCCACCAGTAGGTAAAAATGCCAGAAATTGATTCTCACCTGGAGCCTCCAGAAACGACACAGCCTGCCAACATTTCAATTCTAGCCCAGTGAAACCAACGTCACACCTGAGACCTCCAGCACAGTGAATTAGAACATTTCTATTGTTTTAAGCCACTAATTCACAGTAATTTGTTCTGGCAACAATAGAAAATGAATACACAAATATTGGAGAAATTGCTATTCACCCAAGTCCCATTTCCTCTCCCAAAACACTGAAGTGATTTTCTCCCTGGTATGAACCTCAGCTCTGCTCTCCATCTCTGGTCCCCTCACTTGCCCTGTTTTCAGGGGGAACAGTAGACTCTGACAGCTCTGCCTGAACGGACTCTGCATAAGGGACCTGTGTGACTCCTAGAGACCAAACAAGGAGGTAAGGCCTGGGATGGAGGGAAGGGCTGTCACTCACCATACACCATTAGGTGGAAAATCTGGACAAACCCTTTTCTTCCTGTTAACTTGCACTGAAATCAGTACTGCCCACTGTCCTCGAGGGTCAGGTTCTCAATCCTCAGGGAGGTCATGTTGAGCACATGGACCCTCTGCTTCAATTTCTCCTGGAGGCCGACCCACCTTGGAGACTGATTGTCCCACAAGACTTCAAACATTTCTCTGTAGTCTGATTCAAGGCCAAAGCTCCACAACACCTTCTCCACCTCATCTTCTGGAGCTGCTCCTAGCTTCTTGGTCACATGAAACAAGACAGCACCTCCTCGGATCCCCTCCAGAGGAGTGTGGACTCCAGAATCCTTAATTCCAGGGCCATGTGCCCCAGGACTCTTGACCACAGCACTGCAGACACCTGGGCATTGGAAACAGGAGTGTTTTCTCATCAAGAACAAGTATGAGAACCACATACATAATGAAATACGTAATGAAACCACATAATGAAATGCATCCAGAAATCTTTCTAGAAAGGCAGCTTAGTAAAATGAATTAGAAGTAATCCTGGAATCAAGTCTGCTTCTGCTGGAGAATAAAGCAGGTTACTTAAACTGCCTATCCTTCGGTTTCCTTGACCACACCAAATGATGGCATGTATTCAATGAGATCATGAATCAAGAGAACTTGGCACATTTCCTGGCACGTGCTAAGTTCAGAAATGTAGGAGGAGGCTTCTAAAGAGTTTCCCAAAGGCCTCTCCCTCCTCATGTGCATATCAGTGGGTGACCCCTCCCCTGGAGTGCGGGCTGCTCCCAGTGACCTGCTTGTATGGAACAGAACACAGGAGAAAAGGTGCTTTTACCTGTGTGAAGCCCTCAAGGTCTAGTTCTTCCTCCCCACAGAGAAGACCCACACACACTATATTTTCTTAACTACTTGAGAAAATTTTTGATTAATTTTCAGGGTTTATTTTTGATGGTTTATTTAAATATTCATCTGGCAATACTTATTAACAAAGGAGAAAAAGATACCAACACAAATTTAGTCTCCAGCGCTGTTCCCCAGGATGCTTGTAAGACGAGGTGACAGACAGTATTTATCAAAATATAGGGTCCCTGAGCCAGGGGGACATGTTCTTGCCAGGGGTAGCAGCTGTTACGGATTGAATAGGTTCCTCAGAAAAGACACATTGGAACCCTAAACCCACCACCTCAGAAGGCAGCCTTGTTTAGAAACAGATTCTTTGCAGACAGAGTCATGTTAAGATGAGGTCATTAGGTTGGGCCCTACTCCCATATGACAATGTCTTTATGCAAGGGGGAAATTTATACAAAGACATGCATAGGGGGAAGCTGTTGTGGAGAGACACAAGAAAGATGCATGTGAACAGGGAGGTTGGACTAATGCAAGTGCAAGAAAAGTGACACCACTGACGGCCAGCAAGCACCAGACCAAGGAAGGGGCCGGGAAGGGTTCCCCTTGTTACCTACTGAATATTTGTGTTTCCCCTCAAGTTCGCATATTGAAGTATTAACACTGTATTTGGAAATGAGGCCTTTATGAAGCAAGGGTAAACGAGATCACAAGTATGGGGCCCAATCCAATAGGATTAGTGTCCTTATGGGAGAGTTTTTAAAGACTTACCAAGCAAACTCTCTCCATGGACACACACTGAGGAAAGGTCACATGAGGATGTGGTCAGAAAGCAACCTTCTGCAAACCAGGAAGAGAGCCCTCTCCAGAAATTGAGTTGGCTTCATCTTCTAGCCTCCAAAACTGTGAGAAAACAACTTTCTCTCTCTTATACCCATCTATAGCATTTTGTCGTGATACACTGAGCTGACTAAGAGGTACATACATATACTCATGCAGGATTCAAAGGAGCATAGCCCTGCCAACACCTTGATTTGTGGTCTTCCAGCCTCCTGAAGTGACAGTAAATTCCCATCGTTTTAGCCATGCAGTGTTTGGTATCTGTTATGACAATCCTGGAGAACTAATACAGGAGCTTGGGAATGGTGGCACCCAAGGATCCTTAGAAGGACTCCTGGAGAACCAGGATAGAGCCCTTGGAAGCACATCACACAATGTGAACTCTGCAGTGAGACAGGCTTGGGTCCAGACCCATCCTTTACTGGCTAGGTGATCTTTACCAAGTTCCTAAACTATCTAAACCTTGAGTTCCCACATATGAAAAATGGGGATAATATCAGTCAGTGCTGTAGGACTCCCACAGCATTAAATAAGATTATATACAAAAGAGTATATATGATTAGGTTACATCATTTGCATTTGGAAGGTAAAGTATGGGTTGTAATAGAGCCCTTCACCCAGGAGGTGTGCCATTTACTCCCACACTGTACCCCCTGTGAGGGAGCTTCCTGAGCCTCTTCTTCCTCACTCTCTCTTACCTACTTGAATTTAACTGTGGTTTTTCTCATGTGGCACCTGTAGCTGTTCATCTAGTATAAAATTAGTATTGAGAACATGGGATGCTTGTTTTCCATTCCTGAGATGCTTTACCAAGAAAAATAATCTTCAGCTCAATCTGCATAAATACAAAAGATGTGAAGTCTCATTTTTTATGGTTGAATAGTATTCCATGCTATACATATACCACAGTTTATTAATCCATTCATGGATTGATAGGCATGTGGATTGCTTCTACATCTTCGTGATTGTGAGATGAGCTACTACAAACATTCAAGCGCAAATATCCTTATGGTAAAATGATTTTTTTTCATCTGGGTAATTACCTAGTAATGAGATAGTGGGATCAAATGGAACGTCTACTTTTAGATCTTTGAGGATTCTCCACATTTCTTTTCAAAAATGCTGTATTTATTTGCATTTCCACCAACAACATATAATTGTTTCCTTTTCTCTGCACCCTCAGCAACAGCTGCAGCTTTGGGACTGTATGGTGGTTTTGGTGTACATTTCTCTGATCATTAGAGGCAATGAGGATGTTTTCATGTTTGTCTTGGCCATTTGTTTGTCTTCTTCGGAGAAAGTTCTGTTCATTTCTTTTACCCAGTGATTAATGGGGTTGGTTGTTCTTTTCTTGTTGATTGCTTGAGTCTTTTGTAGATTCTATTTATTAGCCCTTTGTCAGAGGCCTAGCATGTGGATATCTTCTCCCATCCTGAAGGCTGTCTGTTTGCTTTATTTATTGTATCCTTAGCTGTGCAGAAGCTTTAAGCTAGGTCAGGTCCCATGTATTTAGTTGTGTTATTGCTGCAGTTGACAATGGGGTCTTCTTCCACAAATCTTTCCCCAGGCCAATATCATTAAAAGCTTTCCCTACATTTACTTCCAGAGTTTTTATACTTTGTTATCTTAGATTTAAATCATTTATCCAGCATGAATTAATTTTTGTCTTTTACATGTGGAAAACTAGTTCTCCTAGCACCATTTATTGAACAGGGATTCTTTTCCCTAGTGTATGCTTTTGTTTGGTTTATCAAATATCAGGTGCAATATGAGGCTGATTTCATCACTACATTCTCTATTCTGTTCCATAAACCTATATCTCTATTTTTATGCCAATACCAGGCTATTGTGACCACTTCTGCCATAACCTAAAGTCTAGTAACAGAATGTCTTCAGATTTGTTTTTATTTCTTAGAATTACATTGGCTATTTGGGTTTTTTTTTCTGGTTCCATATGAAATGAAGAACTGTTTTTTCAAGTCCTTCAAACTATGACTTTTCTGTTTTAATGGGGATCGAGTTAAATCTGTTTGGATAGTATAGACATTTTAACAATGTTGATTGTTCCCAGCCATGAACATGGTATGTTCTTCCATTTGTAATAGCTTCTGCTGTTTCTTTCCTCAGGGTTTTATGGTTCTCTGCAGAGATCCTTCACATCATTGCTTAGGTATATTCCAAGGTATTTCATTTTCTTTGAAGCTACTATGAAGGGAATTGTGTCTTTGATTTGATTCTCTGCTTGACTATTGTTGACATGTATGAAGGTTACTGATTTATGGACATTGATTTTATATCCCAAGTCATTACTGTATTTCTTGATCACTTCCAGGCATTTCATGGTTGAGTCCCTGGGGTTTTCTAAGTATAAGATAATGTCATCGGCAAAGAATGAAAGTTTTATCTTCTCTGTCCCCATTTGGGTACCCTTGACTATCTATCTCTTGACTAATTGCATTGGCTAAGACTTCCAGCACTATGTGGAATAGTAATGATGAACTTCCTTGTCTGGTTCCAGTTCTGAATGGAAAGGCTTTCAGTTTTATTCCATGCAGAATGATGTTGGCTGTGGGTTTGTCTTAGATAGTTTCTATCAATTTAGGAAATTTCCCATCTATGCCTATTTTCTTAAGTGCCCTTATCAAAAAAGAATGATGAATTTTGTCAAATTATTTTTCTGCATCTATTGAGAGGATTATATGGGCTTTGTTTTTTCTTCTATTTATGTGTTGAATTATGTTTATGGATTTACATATGTTGAACCAGTCTTCCATCCCTGAGATAAAGCCAATCTGATAATGATGTATAATTTTTTTAATGTGTAGGTGTATTCTATTTGCTGGGATTTTACTGAGTACTTTTACATCATATTCATTAATGAGATAGTTTTATTTTTTTGTTGGGGCCTTTCCTGCTTTTGATATCAAGGTGATATTTGCTCTGTAGAAGGAGTTGAGGGGAGTTCCATCCTTCTCATTGTTTTTGAATAGGTTAACCAATATTGGTAAGGACTCTTCTTTGAAGGTATCACAGAATTCTGGTGTAAAACCATGTGGTCCAGGACTCCTTTTTTCTTGGAAGCTTTTTATTGTTGTTGCAATTTTGGTGCTTGATACTGGTCTATTCAAGTGGTGTATTTCTTCCTGCTTAACTCTAGGAAGGTGGTCTATTTCCTCTACATTGTCAAATTTCTGGGCATAGAGTTTTTTTCAGTAGTAAGTGAAGATCTTTTTTATCTCTGTGGTATCGCTTGTTGTTTCCCATTCATTGCTATTGATTCAGGTTATTACAGAGCTTATTTTTATGTTTCTAGTTAATCTAACCAAAGGTTTGTTAATTTTATTTATCTTTTCATATAATCAACTTTTTTCTTTATTAATCTTGCAAGTGGTTCTCATGCTCTTGATTTCATTTAATTCTGATTTCATTTTGATTATTTCTAGTGTTTTGCTAGATTTGGGATCGATCTTCTTTTTCCAGTTCTTTGAGATTATTCATTAGGTTGTTGATTTGCACTCTGTCTGTTTTGGGGTTATGGACATTTAATGAAATATAATTCCTTCTCAGGGCTGCTTTTGCAGTATCCCACAGGTTTTGATAGCTGTGGCTTCATTGCCTTTTTGTTCATGGAATCTAATTATTTCCTTCCTCATCTTCTACTTTGACCCAGCTGTCCTTCAGCAGAAGGTTTTATAGTTTCCATGAGTTTGTCTGGGGGTGAAGCTTTTTGTTGGAGTGCCTTTTCTACTTTTTTTCCACTGTGGTCCAAAAAGATACAAGGTATAATTTCTATTCTTTTAAAGTTGCTGATATCTAATTTGTGTCCTAGGAAATGATCAATTTTGGAGACTGATCCATGAGCTGACAAGAACATATACTAAGTATTATTGGGGTGGTATATTTTATATATGTCTGTTAAGTCCATTTGTTCTAGTGTCATGTTTAAGTCCATTATTTATTTGTTTAATTTCTTCTAGGAGGATCTGTCCAGTTCTGTCAGTAGGGTGCTGAAGTTTCAAGCTATTATGTTATTATAGGATACTGTATAGTTCAGGCCACTTTAGTTTCTTTTTATAAATCTTGGAGCATTGAAGTTGGGTGCATAAATATTTAGGATCGAAATGTCTACTTGTTATATTGTTCCCTTGACCAGTATATACTGCCCATCTTTTTCTTTCTTTACTTTTATGGCTTTAAATCCAGTTACATCCACAAAAAGGACCGTGACTTCTGCTTTCTTTTGACTGCAATTTATCTGAAATATTGTTCTCCAACCCTTCTTTCCGTGTCTTCTTTTGTCCTTGGAGGTTACTTGTGCTTCTTGAAGATAGCATATAGTTTGCTTGTACATTTTTATCCAGTCAGCCAGCTTGTGGCTCTTAAGTGGAGAATTTAAGCGATTCACATTTACTAAGAGAGAATTGTAAGGTGGAGTTCTGTTCATCTTGTTTTCTGGAGGTGCCTAGTTTTATCATTTGGGCCATTGTAGAAGGGAGGCTTTGTCCTTTTGTTTCCAGGTATTTTATCTTTACTGGTGGTTTATTGTGATGATTTTTGTACAGTACAGGTCTGAATAATTCCTGTAGAGCTGGTCTTATAGTGGAAAAATTCCTCAATGTTTGACTGTCAGTAAAAGCTTTGATTTCTCCAGGCACAGTGGCTCACACCTGTAAGTAGTAGATCTCTGGAGCCACAAAGTGGGTTGATTGCTTGAGCTCAGGAGTTCAAGACCAGCCAAAGCAAGAGTAAGACCTCATCTCTAAGAAAAATAAAAAAATAGCTGAGCATTGTGGTGGGCACCTGTAGTCCAGCTACTTGGGAGGCTAAGGTAAGAGGATCCCTTGAGCAGAGGAGTTTTAGTTTGCTGTGAGCTATCATGCTACAGCACTCTACCCAGGGCAACAGAGTGAGACTCTGTCTCAAAAAAAAATTTTTTTTATTTCTTCATTAAGTATGAAACTTATTTTAGTAGGAGACAGAATATTCAGTTGGAGGTTGTTTTATTTGAGGAGATTGAAGACAAAAGACAAATGATCATTCTCTTCTGGTTTATAAAGTTCTGCTGAAAAGTTCACAGTAACCCTAAAGTGACTTGCCCTTGTAGGTAAGCTGGTGCTTATGCTTAGCTGCTGATAGAATTTTCTCTTTCATTTTGACCTTGCGCACAGTAATTACAATGTGTCTAATAGACTCTCTATTTGAATTGAGATGAACCAGGGTTCAATATCTGTCCAAAGGCAGTGTGTCTGAATCTTTGGTGATGCTTGGGATATTTTCAGTTATGATATCTTCTAGTAGGGCTTCCATGATTTTGGGTCTCTTTTTTCTCCTTCAGGGATACTTATATCCCTGTGTTTGTATGTCTTATGTAGTCCCATACTTCTCTAAGAGATTGCTCTGCTTTCCCTCTCTTCCTTTCTGCCTCTTTAAATGACTGAGTTAGCTCAAGAGCCTCATCTTCAAGTTCTGAGATTCTTATTTCTCCATGGCTTAATCTGTTATTGAATCTTTGTACTGCATTTTAAAACTCCCTGAATGACTGCTTGAATTCATTAAGCTCCATCACATCCTTTCTCTTTTCGTCATGTCTTTCATTGTTGAGTCAATTTTTTATTTCCTTTTGGTGGTTTTCCACTTTCCCATCAATTTCCTTCATCATTTTTGCCATTCACTCTCTAAATTCCCCTTTGCTCATTTTCATAATTCTTTATAGAAGGGATCACCTGAAGCTGTGTTATGATCCCTTCGGGGATTGATCTGATCTGATTTTTCATGTTGCCAGAATTTTTTTGGTGGTTACTCCACATGTGTGGCGACTTCTTCCTTACTTCCTCCCCCTACTTACTTTTCTTATTTTCTTCCTCCCTTCAACTTTCCTCATTCTCTGTGCTTTGATGTTGAAATGGTCTTTGGTACAGGGACAAAAAGAAGAGAAAAGAAAAGAAGATAACAAAAAGATAAAGAAAAAATAGTCAGAATCACAATCGAAACGGTCTGGGCGCAGTGGCCCACACCAGCAATCCCACCACTCTTAGGGGTCAAGGCAGGCGGATCACCTGAGGTTGGAGCCTTGAGACAAGCCTGAAGAAGAGTGAGACCCTACTTCCAACAAAACAGACAAAATCAGCTGCATGCCATGGGGTGGGAGGAGACCTGCAGACCCAGGCACTCTGGAGGCGCAAGCAACAGGGTTGTCCAAACCCAGGAGTTTGAGTCTTCTGTGAGCCAGGCCAATGCCATGGCACTCCTTCCCAAGACCCATAAAAAGACTTTCCAAAAAATAAAAAATAAATAAAAATAAGGAGAACTTGGTTGGTTGTCTAAGAGAGAGAAAAAAAGATGAGGAAAATAGAAAAATAACAAAAATTTTTAAAAAAGAAAACAAACCAAAAAATTAATATTTAAAATTATATATTGCATGGATACCAGGTGGTACTCCAGGGTTAGGAAAAGGAGAAGGGAAAAAAAAATGATAGGCACTAAGTGGTGCTCCTGGGTTAAAAAAAAAAAAAAAAAAAAAAAGCGTGTCGCCTGTGTCTCAAAGGAGTAGGGCACTGGCCCCATATGCCTGAGGGGGAGGGTTCAAACCCAGCCCCGGCCAAAAACTGAAACAAAAAAAAAAAAACATCACCTTGTAGATGTGGTAGAGACAGGAAGTTACACATACACACTAGTTGCCATGGAACCTGGTCTTATTTTCCTGATTTTATAAATTTTTAATCTGGGTGTGGTTGCTAAAAAAGAGTTGAATCTCCATGAGGCAGTAAAGGTACAGTCCTAAAGATTACCAGTTTTCTTGGGTATGCATCTCAGTTATCCAAACATTAGACAAGGATTACCAGGGGATCTGTGTGGAAGTTGGGATCTGCCCCGTGTGGCCTGCATCTCTGTTGGAGTCAGCCAGGGGATTTCTGGCCAAGCCTTAAAGCTGGTCTATACTGGAAGCCTGGAAAGCTGCTCCAAACTGGACCCTACTGGGTGTTAGAAGCTCAAGGTTTTGGTACTGTTTGCTCCTCTCCTGTGGCTTTCCCTAGGTGCTGGGGAGCCCAGGTGCCTTGTTGCCTGGTGAGTAAGCTCCGTATTTCAACCTCCCTGGTGCTGCTCTGTGAGTGTGTGGGCTCAATTCTCCAGCTCTGTCCTAAAGAAGCGGGATGTACTCTCCAGCCCTCTAACAAAGGGTTGGCTTCTGTGTACCTGAGAGTCCTCTGGGTCCTCCATTCCTGCTTGTTTCATGCTATACCCCACATCTACAGGGACAGGCTCTCCCACAGTTTGGTCTGATCCCTGGTCCAGCCCCATAGGGTGCCATGGGGAAGATGGTGAAGAAGAATCTCCTATGGACTTATTCCCCAAGGAATTTCAAGGGGCTCTGTCCTTGGGTCCAGTGCTCCCTTTCCCCTACTTTCTGTACAGGCCTCCAACCCTTCTAATCTTTTCTGGCTCCAGGTGTCCCACACTGCCTCACTGTGCCATCCCAATGTTGTATCTGGGTGGGATGATCTAGATAGAAGTGGCTAGAGACTCCTCTCCCCAACCTTACTAAGAGAGGCTGATGAGACGATATCTCCAGTCCACCATCTTGGAGCACTCTGAGATGATATGTATTTTTTAAAAGCACACAGAAGTATGTGTTCAGGTGATGTTATAATGAGAATTATTAGGGCCCATCTGCTGTGGAATGATCAGTAATTGTAGCTGCATTTCTCCTGATGATTTCCCTGCCTGGAAAAAGAGGGGGCATGCACCTCCCCACCATGAACATAATTCTCAGTCCCTGCATTTCAACAGCTCATTCAGATACCAAATGTCCATGATCCCCAGGACAGGAAAATGCATTTCAGCAAAACCAAATGGTTTTAATTTTTTTTTTTGTCAAATTACACATTCACACAATTCCTTAAAATAGAAGATATTTAGGGAGATTGACAATTAATTCTCTCTCCCATCTCTGCCTCCCATTGTCCAGTTCCCTTTTCCAGAAGCAGCACCATTATCAGCATCTTATGCACCTACCCAGAGACAAGATTTACAAACACATGTGTGTATCTCCACATACAGAACACATTCTGTACCCACTGGTCTGCTCCTTGCCTTTCTCATAGTGACCCTTATTGGCATTCAGTGTGGCTCTGCACACACAATGTGTCTCATTAACTGTCTGCACACTGTTCCATGGGGGTTCTCACGACCCTCTGCTTCTGATATTTAAGCTGTTGTTTGTCACTACAAACAATGTCGCAAGGAATATCTTCATGTTGGAGCCTTTGCACATATGGATGGGTATAAAATAGGAAAAAATCATTAGGGAGGCTCTAAAAGGATATATATATATATCCTTTGATGAATATTATTAAGTACCTACCTCCAAAGAGTCTACTCTTCTACTCCACTGTACTCCTCCAAAGAGTTCTACTACAAAGAACTCAAGAAAATCAACAAAAAAGAGCAAACAACCCCATTAAAAACTGGGCGAGAGACAGATGCTCCTCTCATGAGGACAAATGGCCAAAAAAACACATGGAAAAATGCTCATTATTTATAATGATCAGAGAAATACACATCAAAACCACTTTGACATATCACCAAACCCCAGTGAGAACGTCCTACATCACAAGATCCCAAAGCAACAGATATTGGTGTGGAGAGAGAAGGGAACACTCATGCACTGTTAGCAGGGCTGCAAATTAGTACAGCCTTTATGGAAATAAGAATGGAGCATCCCCACAGATCCTGAAATCCTGTTACTAGGTATCTATCCAAAAGAAAAATTCATTTTACCATGGAGACATTTACACTCGAATGTTTATAGCAGCCTAATTCACAATTGCAAACGTGGAAACAACCCAAATGTCCTTCAGCACATGAATGGATTAATAACTGTGGCATATGTATACCATGAAATGCTATTGAGTCATAAAGAATCTTTTGTAACAACTGCATGGCTTTGGAGAACACTCTCCTAAATAAAGTGCCACTGGAACAGAAAAACAAGCATTACATGTGCTTAATACTAAACTGAAACTAGTAGATTAACAACTTCATGCTCACTTGAGAGGAAAACTCAATTACCTTTAAAAAGGGGAGAAGGGGAAGATCGTTTGGCAAGTTTCCACCCAAATGGAACAAAGCATGGGTGGGTGGCACACTTCCTTGGTGAAGGAAACAAGTACAACTCAAACTTGACCTTACAAATGCAAACTATGGAACCCTCATATTAATCTGATTTTTTTATGTGGCACAGAAAATAGTGCTTCTATCTACACTCCTACCAATAAATGAAAATTGTATCTCATTAGAGCTTTAATGGATATTTTTTCTATACATGAAATTCATCCTCATCATTTTCTATTAAGTCATTTTTAGTGCCTTTTTTGTGAATTAGGAACTGTCTGCTAATGTCCTTTCTCATTTTTTTCCTAAGTTGGTATAAGTTAGACATATGTTTTAAAAGTTAGCCTTTTCTCTAGCATACATAATTGAATTTATTAAACTTTTTTGTTTGAATTTCACCTATGAACTATTTGCCAGACCAAAATGGCATTTTCATATGAGATTATTATGGCTTCTTTATTTTATGCCTTGTTTTAAAAGCTCCCATTTTGGGGGGGTGGTGCCTGTGGCTCAAGGAGTAGGGCACCGGCCCCATATACCAAAGGTGGTGCTTTCAAACCCGGCCCAGGCCAAAAACTGCAAAAATAAATAAATAAATAAAATAAAAGCTCCCATTTTTTTAAAGAAGGTTTTTAATTCTCTCTTGTTTACTTTAAGTATGTTCATGATTTTATAATAATATTTATGTTTGCCCTTAGATACACCAAAAATTTATTTTGGAGTCAGCAAGGTGACATAGGTGGACAGAATAAGACAGTTATCACCAGGTCAGAGAGGGAAACTCTCCCTAAACCTACCTATATGCACACTGATCAGACCTATAAGGGCCTCTGTTCAAAAAAAAAGAGGAATAGTGATCAAAAGACTGTATTTTACAGTGTGTGACATTTAAGTCTGGGTCCTTCATTTTCTGAGTACGTGAACTTGAGCAATCATTTAACCACTTTGGCTTCAGCTTTCTCATGTGTGAAACAGAAACAATAACATGCACACCTCCTGGGACTAGTCCTTGACATACAGAGAGAAAAGTTTCCAGCACAGAATTCAATAATTGTTCTATTGATGTTAGCTGCTCACATTACCATGATGAGGATTAAGTAACCAAGCCCACCTGGGGTCAGAACCAAATGTCCCAGTTCCCAGGCTGGTGCCCTTTCCTCCGCAGCAGCTTCCCTCTCAGGGGTCCCCTCCTGGGTCAGGATGGGTTCCAGGGAGTGAAATTTCTGTAGGTTCAATTCTGTACGTGGCTGCAGGATATCAAGGTCCAGCCAAGGCCTTCCTGTTTATCAAAGCCCTGAGTTTAAAAGGAAATTGCTTGGGGGCGGTGCCTGTGGCTCAGAGGAGTAGGGCACCAGCCCCATATACCAGAGGTGGCAGGTTCAAATCTGGCCCTGGCCAAAAACTGGAAAAAAAAAAAAAAAGGAAATTGCTTCTTCTGGGTCTGTAGTTGATGATATAGCCATCATCAACTCCCATGTAACCTACCAAGGAGCTGAGGACACCTGTGTAGCTGGGAAAGTGGTAAAGATAAAGGTAAGAGAACAATACTTGTCCCCAAAGCTTCTCCTAAATAAATTTTGCTTTAACTCTATTTGGTTTGTGTATTTTCCACTCTCTTTAATAGGTTGTTTTATAATATAAAAGTATTGTATATTCTATCAAAAACTATTGTACAGGATATGGAACCACTTAAAGCAAAGTCCAAAGTGCACTTCATAGCAAAGAAAAGCACTGTGAATGCCAGGCACCGCCAGACACCTACCTCTGTACCCGTGAGTACCATGAATCTGCCTGAGCACAGGCCACCAACTTGTGATCCTGTCGCATTCCTGCTAGTCTACTTTGATGCTCCCATTGAACCAGTTGTGACATTCTGCTGCTTCCCTCATCAATTAGTGAACAAAATAAAAGTGTCCTTCTACATCTCAGTCACCCATGCCACTCAGTGCTAACCACATGGTTGAATATACAATTATTGGTGCAAAAATGGACACTAAACCTACATGCTCTGCTTATGCATAGGGCTCTAAAAAAACAGCCCTCATTTCTCATGGGAAAGATAGGACAGCTGGGCTCCCTGAGAGACAACCTCAGACGCCAATAGGCCAAATGGGGAAGCTTCCTAAGGTATTTTCACAGACCTTAGGAAGGAAATGATGGTGGAAATGATGTTTGTCTTTCTCCCAGGCAGCGATGTAGGAAGGATAATCAAGAAATAAACTAGTGTTGACCAAGACAGAAGGTTTAAGAATACACACCAACCCCGCTGAGGCAAGCTGCGACCCCAAGGATATAAACAAAAGGTATAAAATCCATCACCAAGCAGATAGGAGTCCCCACCCCCATGAGAAAGGCTCAGAGTGCCCCACAAACAAGCGAGCAGAGTTCAAAGATCCTCCCACTACACTCCACGGGAGAGACCCTCTAAAAACTGGACCTACCTCCCCTACTAGGGTGCCACGGCGTTCTCCTGCCAGGCATAAAACTGTATAAAACTGTATATATTCTCTACCTGAAACTCTGAGCTCCCAGCACTCCCCTCCACTCTCACTCAGAGGTCTGGAGGCCTGTCCCCCAGGAGTCCAGATTCTTCGGTGATTTCTTGAGGGGTCTGGACAGGGCCTAAACTGCAGCTGGTTAGTGATGACTCTGGGCCATGGGAGTAAGGAGAGGACAGTCATCTGAGAGGGAACCACACTAGAGCAGTGGTGCCCCAAGGCACAGAACAATAGCTATCTTTTGGCAAGAATAGGGCTCACTCCCGGATATTCTGAAGCCACACCCCCTGTCTCCCTGGGCAACCAGAGGAGGCCAGGCATCTATTCAGGTGGCAACAACCACACAACAGATCTGGGACTGAAACACAGGCTCCGTGAGTAAAGGTTTGCCTGCGGCGGTACCTGCCTGGGTGGAGCGCAAGGACTAAAAATGCACTCGCAGAGCCAGGAAGTTCCCAGGGCAGGGAAGACCCAGAGGACCGCTTTACTGAGCCTAAGATGCACCCGGCCCTCAGGGGCACCTCGTCAGCCTATAGACAAAGGAAGACAGGAGGCTAGAACTGACAAGTAACCAAATACAAACCTGCGGAAGCAAAGACAGGGCCTGAGGCACAGTCTCTGGGAACTCAAAACAGCTTCTCTTCTGCAGGGGAATTTAGCTGGGACAGAAACAAATACCCACAAAGTTTTTCTGTTCTGTTCTGTCAGTAACATCAATCAGGGATGAGGCTGGAACAGAGTGAACACCCCCCAGCCTCCATCAAGCGCCCGAGGTTGTCAGGCCTCCCTGCTAGATAGAGGCAGAGCACAGCAGCCTGTCTTAGCAGAAATAGATTTCCTTATGATTCAGGCTGGTGCAAATCCCTGGAGTATCTGTTCACTACAGGCAACTGGGTCAAAGACCTGCAAGACTGTCAGTAACCGGGTGTGACAGAGGTGCAAGGTGGGGAAGGAGGCATCAACCTTCCCAGACTGTTCTGTTTGCTGGGTGGGTCCTCCTGACTCTATGGAGCACTGGAGTAAGCCATATCTGTGTAGTCACCAGACACCTGAGATCCAGTTGCTAGAGACCTTTTAAAATCTCCCACCTAAGACAGGTGCTGACTGAGACAATTGATTTGGACCTTTTGAACTGAGCCAATCACCTGAGGACTATTCAGGTGGTGCCCTGGGTGTGTGGTTGTAGGAAGGTTTGATTTTCCTTTTCCAATTGTTGCGTGTGGGGGGCAGAGTGACTTAATTGCTGGTATTTTTTCACAGCTGAGACTTCAACCCAGAGTAACTGTTTCACTAGGGTCAAACAGAGACCATCTGAAAATAAGACAGAATCACATAGCCCCACCACACCAAACAAGTCCCCAGTTTCTCAGGCCAAAGTACTGTATGGGTCCTTGACAAAGCTCCAGGGGAAAAATCAAATGGTGTAAAGCAATCATGGGGCAGAATCAGTTGAAAAACTCTGGTAACATGAATAACCAGAATAGATCAACCCCCTCTCCCCAAGAAAAGATATGGCAGATGTAACTGAAAATCACATTCATAAAGAGCTGGCCGAGATGTCAGAAATTGAATTCAGAATTTGGATTGCCAAATAAGATTAATAAAATGGAGGAAATTTTGGAATTAGAAATTTGAGCAGCAATTCAAAAGCCGGAATTAGAAATTCGAGGAGAAATTCAAAAGTTGTCTCAAGAATTTAACGAATTTAAAGACGAAACCACCAAAGATTTTGATGCACTGAAGCAAGAATTTGCAGCCCTCAAAGATCTGAAAAATACAGTATAATTCCTCAGTAACAGAGTGGAGCGAGCAGAAGAAAGGATTTTTGACATTGAAGACAAAGCCTTTGAACACTCCCAAACTCTCAAAGAGGAAGAGAAATGGAAAGCAAAAATGGATCATTCTCTCAGAGAGCTCTGGGAAATTCGAAGAAGGCTATATCTGCCTCATTAGAATCCCTGAAAGCGATGAAGTGGCCTCGCAAGGCACAGAGGCCTTTCTCCATGAAATTTTGAAAGAGAATTTTCCAGACATGCCAAAAGATTCTAAAATTCAGATAGCAGACAGTTTTCAGAACCCCAGCATGACTCAATCCCAATAAGACATCCCCCAGGAATGTCAAAATTAACTTCACTAAAGTTAATATGAAGGAGAAAATTCTGAAAGCAGCCAGACATAAGAAAACCATTACCTACAAAGGGAAGAATATTAGAATGACTGTAGATCTCTCTACTGAAACTTTTCAAGCCAGAAGAGTGTGATTATCGACTTTTAATCTCCTAAAGCAAAATAACTTTCAACCCCAGATCCCGTATCCAGCTAAACTGAGTTTCATTTATGATGAAGAAATTAAACACTTCAATAACATTCACATGTTCAAGAAATTTGCCATAACCAAACCAACTCTTCAAGATATTCTCAGCCCTATCCTCCATAATGATCAGCCCAATCCTCTACCACAAAAGTAAACTCACTCAGAAACTTTTGATCAAACTCCAACTTCCACAGTGGCAAAAGGATGAAAAATGTCCACTAGACTTTCGAAAACTCGATACCGAAAATTTTACAAGACTTATCAATATTCTCCATTAATGTGAATGGCTTAAACTGTCCTCTAAAGAGGCACAGGTTAGCTGACTGGATACAAAAACTCAGGCCAGATATTTGCTGCATTCAAGAGTCACATCTAACCTTAAAAGACAAATATAGA
>CAUYPK010061582.1:0-38832 GCA_963574355.1 Loris lydekkerianus
GACCTGGATCGTGCCCCCTCCCCTCGCGGCCGGGTGCGGGGCGGGGGGGGGGGGGCCCGCCGCACGTATTTCAATCCTGTCAGTGTATTTATTACTCAATTCCATGGCATCTACTAATTTATAAATAAACCTTTCTTAGTCATGTCATCATAGATAAGGTACTTCACTGCTTTAAGACTGTTTTATGTGTAAATGGTTTGATAACAGGATTAGGGCTGCCATGAGCAATAAATGTGGAATTGTTAACAAAACACTTATAGTTCTTGGGACCTGTGTGTACTCAGCATACTTGTGCAATTAGTAATTATTCACATCACTGATAACAGCTGACCAGGGCAGATAGAGGACAAATGGTACATTTGATACCACTCAACACCACCTCTGGGTTCAGATATATTCATTAATAATGATCTCACATTTCCATTAAATGCCTTTCTCAAATACACTGTCTGAGAGTATTCCCTACTCTCAACACTCAAAAAAAAAAAAAAAATTGGTTTTCTAATTTGTATTATCATTCAGACAACTTTTTGCCAAGACACTTTGAGTACTAACCTTTTTTCTTCTTAAAATCTCAAAATACATAAAAAAGAATAATTCTACCTACTAAGAGTACATGAAGTAATTTATTGATATTGGTTAAGAGCCATTATATACAGGTAGAAACCTTCAAAATTGTACAAAGAACCATTAAGAATATTGATAGACAGTTTTATAGACAAAACAACTGGAAAAAGTTTTAACATATACAATATATAATTATGAAAACAACAACGCAGAACACAAATTGTTCTACCAGATTGATTTTAAGGTTTGCTATTCAAACCTTAATAAAAAAAAAAAAATGCTCAATGGAGTTACATGGTTTGAAAAAATTAAGTATAATGTAAAAATCAAGATTTTTTTCCCTCACTGCAAATGCGAGAGGAACAAAGACAACTTTTTACCTCAAATCTATAAAGTTTGAAAAATAATTTATATCTGGCACAAAGAATGAAAATTGAGAATGTTTAAGGTTCTGTAAACTTTGCCTTTCATGAAATGCAAACTGCATCAGTTTTAAAAATTCAAAATTGTGCAATCAGAAGTAGACTGTTCCCTTTATGGTACAATAGTACCTTCATTGGCTTTATACCTGAGCACCGAAGCTGAAGTTCTAAATGCCGTCTCGGAAGGCTATTCTGAAAATGAGCAAGAAATCAAAACTAGCCTATTATCATCTAGAAAATTAGGCACCAAGAAGGAGAGTTCCTTAGAAATGCAACATCAATGATAGAGAACTTTCAATTAATTCAGCAACTGACAGATCTCCTTGTGAACACAACAGAGGAAATCCACGTAAGACGATCCTCCGTAAAGTCCTTTGTCCTCTACCAGGAACTGTCGGAAAACCATTTCTGGCTGTTCCCGCTGCTTTACTATTGTGAGCTAGGAAAAAAAACAAAAAAACAACAGCTGCCAGTTATAAACATTTCTTTAACGCGTCTCAATTTTGTCTGCTTCTATTTTATCAAACACTGGAGAATGTCTACTAGGAATGAGGACAAGAAGCACAGATCCCCAAACCACGAAAGCAAGACATACAATTTTAAATGGCAAAAAATAAAACATAAGCACAATGCTATGGAAAGGCTCTGTAAGCAAGTGACTGTCACCTGAGCCTTAAAGGATAGGGTTAGGGCCAGACAGCATTCCATACCATGTACCAGGCACCAGAAATGCAACACAGCTGGCACGTCAATCATCACAGGCTTCTACAGGGTGGCCATAAAGTTCAGGTGCAATTTAAAGTAGGGTGCAGTGAGAGGTTAGTGGGAAATTACCAGAATAATGAGTCTGGGCTTTTGTAGGACATGTGATCCAGGGAAGGCACAGAAGAATGAAAGGAGACAGTTAACTGGCTCAAGTATGTGCAATGCATTAGGACATGAGGAAACGAGGTTGGTAGATAGGAAGTAGTTGGAAGTATCTAGGTCAGAAACCATCAGGATCTGAGTGAAGGCACAGGATTCAGAAAGAGGGTAGATTTGAGAGGTGATACAGAGGGTATCACACCGGGAGACCTAGGAGAACGCCTATCCTCTGCTCATCACAGTTCTCTAGGGCTGTGCTGTCCAGTACTATGGCCACCGGCCACATGTGCTACTGAGCACTTGAAATGTGGCTTTTCCAAATTGAGATGTGCTATAAATATAACATACACAATGGATTTCTAAGACTTAATATGAGAAATAAAATGTAAAAAAACTCAATAATTGTTTATACTGAACACACATTGAAGTGATAATATTTGGATATATTAGGTTAAATGAACTATATTATTTAAATGAATTTACTTTATATGTATTTATTTAATTTATTGTTTGGGTCACCCCAGGTAGAGTGCTGTGGAGACATAGCTCACAGCAACCTCAGATCCTTGGGCTTGATCGATCCTCTTGTGCCACCATGCCCAGCTTGTTTTCTATTTTTAGTAGAGACAGGGTCTCTCACTTTTGCTCAGGCTGATCTAGAACTGTGAGCTCAAGCAATCCACCCTCCCTGGTCTCCCAGAATGCTAGGATTACAGGCATGAGCCACCATGCCCAGCTACTTTCTAAATATGGTTACTAGAATTGCACATGTGGCTCATACTATTGGACAGTGCAACTTTGGGAAAAGACACCCACAGCGAGAAAGCACAAGGGGGACATTTTGTCATGAACACTTTGAGCCCTTACCTGTACCCACTCACTCCTGTTTGGGGGAGTCAGGGTAGATGATATGAAGGGTCAGAGCTCGATATATATGGGGCTACAAATGGGGTTAACTGAGCTGTACCCGCATAGTATGTCTCTCCACCTGCTTCCTAGGTGATTAAGAGCAGCCGGGCACATCTGACTGCCTCCTCTCATCAGTGAAACCACCAGCGGGTCTGCATGGCGAGAGCCTGCGGTTAGTTAGCAGCTTCACCAGCTACAGCAGGGAAGGGATGTGCACATTTTGGCCTGGCCCTACTTTTTCACCAAATGTGTTTTAGTTATCAAGTAGAAATAATTCTGTCAATACACTTGCTTTTTTTCCTTTGTGACATTTTTGCTGCACCTTAGGGTGATAAATTTTAAACTGCCCTGACCTAGTTTAAAATGTGTGTGTGTGCGTGTGTATACACCACTACAACTCAGCCGGTTCCACGTAGATTTAGATAGTGTGATGACTCAGCTTTCAGATGTCAGCATTAGGCAGGGGATGTGGCACTGAAATATTGTTTGCATAGATTCCACTCATACACAGAGAAGCAAAACTGTCAATGGAGATTTCTCCAAAGGAGCTCAAGATTTGCTTCTTGATGAACTGAAGCCAAGGCTATTTAAAATTTTTTCCAGCCTTATCTGTGAGCCCCTGTGACTGCTGTTGTCTGGAAGGGCAGCAGCAGTGTGAGTAGCTTCAGTGATACTCTGCAGGCTAAGAGTGGACACAAGGAGGTGCTATGGGGAGAGGGAGCTGAAGTTCCAATTTCTTTAGAATTTACTTTCTCTGTGGAAATTAATGGGGGGTTACATGTCTCATCTGGGGTATTTTCTATTGCAGCCATTCACTGGGGTTATATATATATATATTTTATGCTTTGAATTTATTTATTTTTTTATTAAGTCTTTTGTACATAGATCATGAATACATTTATGTTCATCTCAGTGTGTTATTTGTACAAATTGGAGTGCTTATATCATATAATCAGTATAGCTTTCATCTCATTTACCCAATTATAGCATTAGGACATTTGTGTTCTACACATGATAGAACCTACTTGTTCTTGCAACGTGCTCCATAGTTGTGGTCCCCCTACTATCCCTAATATCCTTCCTTACCCCCCTCCCTCACTTGGGTTATATTTTTGTTTGTTTTCCTGTGGTGCTCACTGTATGACCTCCTCTGAAAACATGTCTCTGGTTGCAATCTGAGGGGATAAGTAGAATGTGGAATGAATTTAGCCTTGGAAGAAATTTAGCTTTAAGCTAAAGTAATTAATACCCTGCTCAACCATTTGACCATCTACAAAGTTAAGCCACCACTGATTGTGCCAGGATGATAGGGGAAAGCTCAGGAAAGTGGATTCATTAAAGTGGCGCCCGGGCTGTCTTGACCCACAGATGGTCTCCTCCTCAAGGGCACCAACACCACTAAGAGCTGGAATGGACTGCGGGATCTATCTTCATCCCCCCTCTTTACATTTTGACACTGAGGGGTGTGGCCCTGTGGAGTGGGAGGAGAATATTAAAATGATCACTGCTGGTGTCCCTCCCTTCCTCTCCATGGAAGGACTGGCTAGCTCAAGTGGTCCAAATGTGACATTCTCTGGGTCATATTACCAGAGGCCTTAAAGAATTAATGTTCTGGTGTCCACCTATAGCTCAGTGGTTAGGGCGCCAGCCACAGACACCAGGGCTGGTGGGTTCTAACCCCTGCTAAACAACAATGACAACTGCAACAAAAAAATAGCTGGGCACCGTGGTGGGCACCTGTAGTCCCAGCTACTTGGGAGGCTGAGGCGAGAGAACTGCCTGAGCCCAAGAGTTCAAGGTTGCTGTGAACTGTGACACCACAGCACTGTACGGAGGGTGACATAGTGAGACTGCCTAAAAAAAAAAAAAAAAAGAATTGAATGTTCTTCTAAAGCCTATCTTCCTTCTCATTGCCTGATTCATAGGGAATAACTAAATGATAGGAAGGATTAGGAAGAATGTTGGAGTGAAAAAAGCAAAAGGGAGCACAATGGCACAACCCTGGGGGAATCCAGCTCTTAAAGGGCAGATGAGTGGAGAGAAGCCAAAGAAAAAGGGTCGCGGAGAAGGGAGAAGAATCAGGAGCCTGTGATGTCTTGAAAGCAAGCAGGTGTGAGAATTTGAGGAAAGAGGTAGTATTCAGTCTTTTAAATGCTGTTCAGGGACTGAGAATCAATTGTCTTTAGTAATTTGGCATTTCACAGGGAAGTGGAGAGATGAGGAAGAGAAGGAAATATAAGCAGTTCATACAGAGAACCTTTTCAGAGCTTGGCTGTAGAACGGCATGCTGCAGGTGCTCACCCAGTATGTGTGGAGCGAATCAAAGAGTGAAAGGAAAGAGAAGCAGAGTCTTGGAGAAGCAACAGCTTCAGTGAAGGCAGATTTGGACAGTTTGTAAACTGTGAACTAGAACTAGTGGGGAGGGGATGATCCAGAAAATACAAGAGGAAGAACAGAGAACGAAAAGCATTTGTAGCGCAGAGAAGCACTGTGGGCAGGACTGCAGCTCTTCAGGAAGGCCCCCCATTAGGTCATCTGGGGGCAGACTGCGTAGAAGTCGGCTTTTGTTCTGCTGCCCCACAAACGTAAGAATAGGCAGACGACGAGGTCTGAGGGATTGCGCCTCGCCTGGGAAAAAGTAATTAGCATAACCTGGAAATTAGCAGTAGCTTCTGGATTTGAGTTGTTCTTCTTGAAGCTTCCCATTCCGGCTTTTTCCCCCTATTCAGTATGGAGTCTTTAAAAGTATGCTTTTCCTTTGTGTGGTTGATTTTCAAATGTCAGAGAAAAAGGCATAATGCTAAGTACATTTATACTAAGCAGTGTGAGCCTCTATCTGCCATAATCCAGCTTTGAGATGCTGGCCCAGCTCCTGGGCTGGTTTGAGCCTCACTTCAAATCTGTCAGAGGTGGGGAGAGCTAAAAGGCTGGCGTTGGACCCGTTAATCTCCTAGGTTCCTTTAAGTTCTGACATCTGTAGATTTTAGATATTTCGAATTGGTGATAGAGATAGCTCTCTGAAATCTTACAATAACATATGAATTTGAGGGGATACATAGGCAAATCTGATTCTTTAAGAATTTAATCTAAAATTAATTTATCACATAGTTGCTTATATGCATATATTTTTCACACTTAATATCAAAGTTTACCTCCAAGTCTTTCTATAATCAAAGCTGAGGTAAGGGGTTATTGTTTTCTTGAAGGAAGGGCTATGGAGCATAAAAATGATCTCCACACTTCATCCTGCCTCTTCTCTGCCAGTGGAGCCAGTTGGAGGGATGCAGTTCACAGCCGTGCATTCTAAATACCAGCAGTTTTCAATTTGTGTTTCCTGAGACACTAAGATTTGGTTACACGTCCCCAGGGCATTTTGAGTGTTTTGTGGAGAATGTGTTTAGTTTGTGCCTTCTCTACCATCTCCTGCTGGCAGTGTAAGGTTCTGCCCTTAAACTGAATCCAAATGGGTGCTATGTGGTGTGAAAACTGTTCTGGAGCATCTGCTAAAGGCCTCAAAGGTGTTCATTGGCTTTTTATTCAATTTCCCTAAGCTCCACCAAAGTTGATGTTTGCACACATGAGTTACTGTCACAGTTAAGAATGCTGATTTACACTGACATCATATTTACATTTCAGGAGAAAACTGGCCCCATAATAACCTGGCATTGTAGACACTTGCAGACACTTGTGTCCAGGTGAGTCTCTATTACCTCTGCAGTAAGCTGTGTTACATACACGTGACCATTATCGTCTGTACATCCAAATCCCAGGGGATTCTAATACTGAGCTGGGAAGGATGACAGGTGAGCAGCTGGGACCTAACAATGATGTATAATTTTCTTGGGTTCTAGACATTTTAAATTCTTTTATTTAAACTCAGAAAAAGATACAAGGAGTTAAAAGGACTAGAGGCAGAAGTGTCCAACCTGTGGCCCATGGGCTGTGTGCAGATTATTTGAGGACTGTTTTGTGTACTGGATATCACAAAATGTATGCACAGACCTTTCCTTTTGCTCATTGGATTTCCTTTGTGATTGTGTATTTAACGTGTGGCCCAAACCAACTCTTCTTCTTCCAATATGCAGCAGAAAAAAGATTGGACACCCCAGTAGTGAATAACAAAATTTTTCATAAATCATAGGTCAAAATAAATCATAGGTCATAATAAATCAAATTTTACAAACGTTCTTGATGATTCCTCCATAATTAGGTAATTTTCAGCACCCAAGGGAAAGTCATTTCACGGCCTGTATTAACAGTACCAATTGCTATTAAATTATAAAGAGGGTTTTCATGATTACTGAGGTAATTCTTAGCTATCTCATGCTTAACTCATGGCAATAGCTGGTTTTTTTATATGTTTGACTGATAAGTAGGTAGATATACTCAGGGGTTGGTGTGAGTTTTCTATCAAAGATTACCTCATAAAAATATAAGACACGCGTTTTAAGAGCCATTAATGAAATTTAAAAATAAAACACTTGAAGAAAGGAAAAAGCAAAACCTCATTCTTACCTTCATTGAATATGGCCTCTTTCGTTGGATGGTACTCATTATCATTCTGAGTTGTTGCGAGTGTGGGCTTCCCACCTCAGGCAGCAAAGTCTACATTAAAGAAAATCAAAGTTTCAGTATAATTTGTAATATTCAGACAGTAGTAGAAATATGAGATTAGAATGTTAAATACATCCTCTTAAAACTATACATGTCACTATTGGTTTAATTCATTTACCCAAAATGTTGGGAAAATACACTAAAAATTACTGATTCATTTTTTTTTTTTTTTTTGAGACAAAGTCTTACTATGTTGCCTTCAGTAGAGTGCCATGGCATCGCAGCTCACAGCAACCTCAAACTCTTGGGCTTAAGTGATTCTCTTGCCTGAGCCTCCCGAGTAGCTGGGACTACAGGTGCCCATCACAATGCTCAACTATTTTTTGGTTGCAGTCATCATTGTTGTTCAGCAGGCCCAGGCTGGGCTCGAACCTGCTAGCTTAGGTGTATGTGGCTGGTGCCCTACTCACTGAGCTACAGGCACCAAGCCAAAATTACTGATTCTTAATGTTGCACATTCCTACTGAGGAAACAACTGTATATTGCTGTGTATAATGCGCACCCACATTTTTGACCCACATTTTTAAGAAAAATTTTCTCATTTTAATTTTTTAATTCAAATTTGTAATTGTTTATATTTAGGTACTTTGTTCCATTATAAAGAAATTTTATCACCTATTGTTTAAAATTATGTATAAGAAATTTTATGTAACAAATAACTAAAAAGCACAAGAAATTTTATGTACCAGTGAGCTAAAAGTTCTTCATCACTGTCAATATCAGAAGAATTGTTTTCTTCATTTTTCTACATTACCGATGTCTTCTGAAGAATCCCTTGTCTATATAAATGTCATCATCTTCAGTTCCATCCACAGCACTGGTGATGCTGGATTTTTTAAAATAATTTCACAACCACTTCCTTCTTGATACTGTTTTCCATGGTCTTAGGATCTAATTACAAATCTGGATGATGGATACTTTCTTGACTTTGCCTGTAGGTGTTAAATCATTACCAGCTAATTGCATCCAGACGTCTACTCTTTCTTCATGAAGGCCTTAAAAGGCTTGCTTTCTGACACAACAAGTGGTTATAGTTGGCTGGCTAGCCCAACAGGTATCACAGCAAGTTGGGTTTTCAAGTCAGCTGTGATTGCTTTTGCACTTTGTGTAACATGGGCTTTGAAGTGATCAAAAACAAGCAAATCTGGTTTTTTAAGTAATCCTCCAGAGGTCCTCAAACTTTTTAAACAGGGGACCAGTTCACTGTCCCTCAGACCGTTGGAGGGCCGAACTATAGTTTAAAAAAACAACTATGAAGAAATTCCTACACACACTGCACATATCTTATTTTGAAGTAAATAAACAAAATGGGAACAAATACAATGACACCGCCGCATGTGGCCCGCGGGCCGTAGTTTGAGGAGCCCTGCTCCAGACTTTTGTGACCAGACTTTGTTAAACCAGGTGGTTTTCATGCCTTCTTCATTCATCCACCCTTTTTTCATGCACGTGGACAATAACTACATTTGGTATCTTTTCTTTTGGAAACATTTTTCTTTTAAAGATGATCGTAAATGGTAACTCTGTCTCATCAACACAACAGACTAGAACAGTGAAATGTGTTTTCTCACAAACAATAGTTTTTCATCAAAGTTAAGCCAGACCTCATCTGTTTTGGCAATTTGAGACAGCTCAAGTTGTAAGTCCTCTGAAACATAAAGAAGGAAATTCCAGAACTTGATTTTCATAGCCTGCTGGGGATTTGGGGGCAAGTTTTGCTTGTGTCCTCATGGTCAGACCTTCTCTCTTCATAAAGTTAAAGCACCATTCAGGAGTCCCTGAGAAATCACCACTGTTTTTTTCTCATGCAATCCTTTTACCCTCTTCTTGAATCATCTTGTTGGAAACAGAGTTCCCAGTTTGACGCTGCTCCAGAATCCGGGTCTTCACCTCCTGCTCCACCTCCCGCCACCTCCGAGGTTTCCCTCACATCACCTTCTTCTGGCATCTGAAGCAGCTTCTCCTTCTGTTGCCTCTACAATCTGATGACATGCCCTATGTGAGGAGGTCCCATGCTCTTTGGCATACTTAACAACTGTTAGCTTAAAGCTGATGGTGTACGGAAACCATTTTGACATTTTCCAATGATTTTTGTAAAAATATCAGCTAGTTTGCTAGATCCTGCCCCTAAAGTGTTTGAAGAGAAATATGTCGCTTTTCGTTGGCTGAAAATGTTTCCATTCTAAGTTCACCCTAAGTTCAACAAAACCAGTAACCGTATTCTAGGATATTACTTTGTGAACCCATATTGTTATTGCTCTTTCTAGAGTCACACTTTTAATGCATAAGCATAAATGAAAGTGAAAACATTTATGCAGATAGGGAATTAGTACTACCCATGTTTATATAATGTACATACTTATTTTTCCCCAAAAAAGTTTACGTAAAAAGTTCACATTATACAAGGCAAAATATGGTGTTCTCTGCCTTGTGAAAATAAAACTCCTCCTCTGAAATTTGATGCATGTACGTCAGTGAAATGACTCAACACGGATGAACGGTCCTCCACCCTCGGGTTTTGCATCTGTGGTTTCAAATAACTATGAACTGAAAATTTTAAAAATGTCTATACTGAATATGTTTACTTTTTTCCTTGTCATTATTATCTAAACAACTATCTACCTAGTATTTATTCTGTATTAGGCATTATAAGTAATTCAGAGATGATTTAAAGTACTAAATGTGGTTTATGATGATGTGCATAGATTATATGCAAATACTACACCATTTTATAAAAGTGACTTAAGCATCTGTGGATTTTGGAATCTGCACGAGTTCCCGGAACTAAGGAACTCCCCTATGGATGCCAAGTATATGTTTTATGCAAAAGATTCTGTTAGACCCTCCCCCATGAAGGTTTAATCCTTTTTTAAGATACATATTTCAAGGATATATTGTAAGAAAAAAGAATATACTTTATCACTTCAGTGGATCAGCTGCAGAACTCAGAAGCATTACCAGTTTGGAAAATGTTATGCCATCTAAGTACCACTGTTAGAACATTAAAACAAATTACCAAATATTGACTTCTCAAAGGGGAATGTAGCCTCTAACATTTCCCTGAAATCTGGTTAGTGGTTACAAAGCAATCCAGCTGCACATGGTCTTCAGGAAATATAAAGGATTTGGACTTAGATGTCTTCTATTAAAACACAGTAAAAAGCTAAAGCTTGCTTTTCAGAAAAAATATACTGAAAGCCAACACATTGTCTGTGAGTAAGCTGCAGAAATTTTGAGTTAGAATATTTAACTGTGAAGCCGCAAGTCTCAGAAGAAGATTATGGCCGATATTTTTCACAGGGGTTGTAAGAAAAGCCAAAAAACTCATTATTTATATTTACATTCCTTCCCCATATGTATTCTTTGACATTAGGTAGCTCTTTTTATTCAAAATACAACATAAACTAAATGCACTTCACGTATATAGATCTTAAAGTGCTGGCTGCCTCTAAACAGAAAGTAGCCCATGTTTGTCCTTTCATTTTCTTTTCCTCTCTTTTCTTTCTTTCTTTCTTTCTTTTTTTTTTTATTCTATTGAGATGGAGTCTTACTTTGTCACCCTGGGTAGAGTGCCCTGAAGTCACAGCTCACAGCAACCTCAATCAAACTCTTGGTCTCAAGTGATTCTCTTGCCTCAGCCTCCCTAGTAGGTGTGGCCTTTTATTTTCATTTGTTGAAGAAGGTCAAGAAGAATTATGCTGATAATAAGGACAAACCTACCAATCTACTTGGTGTAGCAGCTATTCGTGTTGGCTATTTCATATGTATGTTCAATCCAGCAAATATGCACTTAGCATTTACTAGGCCAATATACTGTAAAACCAGGGGAACTTCCTGAAATTTTATATAAACATTCTTCACATTCATAGTTCTTTGCCTACTGAATTTTAATTTCATTGTTTTTTTAATTGTATTTCTAGTCATTTCTTAATTTCAATCACATGGAGATATCTTATTACATCTTGATCTTAATCTTGAAACTGTTCTCTTATAGAATATGGACACCCTCAGTTCTTTAAAAATATGCTATGACACTCATAATGGATGTGCAGCTGACCTTCGAATTTTAACCCTGCCCCCTTTGCAAGATGCTACACCTCTAAATTGCACTTCATACCAGAAATTGGGTACAACAACTTGACAGAAGCCATTTAGCCATAACGTAAGGGAATAAGCGATCTGCTGCCCTCTACTGTGAATTCATAAGGGATTCACCATCAAGCAAGGTAAGACAACCACCACCACAGACAGAAATGGTGTTCATGCAAATAAAGTGGTCTGCAAATAAAGTCTGCAGTAAATGTGGACTCTCAAACAAATTACAATTGCTGGGTTTTCCAGTGACTCTTTAAAAAGTAATCATTTGTATTCATTTTCACCTCAAATCTAAAATTTCGTTTGTTATGATCACAGCTGAAGAGTATAATTTGTTCTTCTGGGTTATCGTTTTGTAAATAATCCAATTTAGTCTGTAGTCAAAGACCTATGAAGGATTTCTGCATTCCTCTGAGTATGCAGTCCAGCACTGGGAATGAGCCCAGGGCCTAAGAACTGAATTCACTTCCCACCTCTGCCACTTACTACCTGAGGGAATTTGCCTTCACGCCTCCCTTGATTCATCCCTAAAATGTTGATATAATATCCATCTCCCTGATTTGTTATAAGCATTAGATGACATGGTGTACTAAAAGTATTAAATGACAGCAACTGGCACATAGTAAATAATCTACAAGTGTTAGCATTTTCTATTAAAGTCGTACATTGTGGTTATTTGATAACATTCTATACAAATAACTTTCAGCCAGTTAATTATTATTGATCAAAACTTTAAATTCTTTATTCCTGTATAGAACTATATGCCTTATTGTTTTTTCTTCTCTGTAATATATGATTGCGTATACATAGAAACATTTAAGAACTGATATTTTGTATAGTACCCCTCCCCCCCAAAAATGAAAAAAATACTTCACCGTATCTGTGTTGACATGTGCAAATGACGGTACATTAAATATTCCTTGGATCAGTTCTGGTGGGCTGCTCACTCCCAACCATAAGAACATGTGCAGACCATTAGCCAGCAAGAATATTCCTTCTTCTGAAAGACGGGACTCAGAGCAACGAACAGCAGCAGGGAACACTGTGCTCTTGACATCTAATGTGTGCTGCAGGGGCAGAGACCAGAGTTAGAAACGCCTCTCCTTCCTTTTCCTCGCCTTCTTTTCTTTTCCTTTTTCCTCCCTCCCTGCCTTCCATTGGATATTTCATGAGTGCCTACTATGTGCCAGGCATTGTTCTAGTCATTCGACAATACTCTCTGTCTTGTACAGCTAAAGCTTTTTTTTGGAAGGAGGAAGAGACAACACATAAATAAAGTATATGGAACTGTAGCTGATTTCAAAGCTAGGCAGCAAAGCAGAACTTGGGAGGAGGTGGTGGAAATGGGTGTTACAATTCTAACTAGGACAGTCCAGGGACTCTTTTTTAGAGACAGGGACTCCCTGTATAACCCAGGCCAGGGTACAGTGGCTTGAGCCACTGTAGCTCTTTTTATTCAAATTTTATTCAAATTCAGGCTATGCTCAAATGCCTAGGGTCAAGCCATCCTTGTGCCTCAGCCTCCTGAACAACTGGGACCACAGCCCAGGAACTTCTGAGAGCGTAACCTGAGGAGGTGGGAGAAGGAAGTCATGGGTGTATGTGGGGAAGATCATCCCAGGTGCAAGAAAAAGCTACTGTCAGCAAAGGTCCTGGAGCAAGACCCTGTGTGTACAGTCTGATGACAGCAGGGGCCAGTGTGGCTGATGCATTGAGGAGGGGACAGTGACGGGGAGGAGGGCAGACAGGCGAGAGGAGGACAGAGAGTGCAGGGCCAGGCAGTGGGAGCCCAGAGTGTGTGGCGCAGAGCAGAGACCTGAGCTGGCAACTGTTTTAACAGGATCACCTTAACTTCTGTGCTGACAACAGGCTCAGGAGACAGGGCTCTTCACGTCCCCGCCTCCCCCTCCCCCCCCCCCACACACACAGAGTTCATGCTCACACATGTAGGCAACTGGCTCACAGAGCTGCTCTCCAAATCCCACATTACACAGTCTGAAGGCATTTGTAACTTTGAATTTCCTTCTTAAGAACTAAGTATTTCACATGACATATGAAAAAACACAAAATGCGATTCCCTTCCAGACTCCTCTAGGAAACGCACCACTGCCGCAAACTTACTATGGGCAGAAGCTGTGGGTAGAAGAAAAGCTGAGAGTCGGCCACACCCATGGTCATGACCAGCTGCCGCTGGTACGCCCGCTCATCTGTTGAGATCTCGGGTCTGCTGAGCAGCACACAGTTCTTTAACAAACAATTCATATATACTGGTAATACTTTCATGGAATCTGGGAGAATAAGCTGGAAAAAAAAGAGGATTTGTTTCGTATGCTTGACCAAGAATCCCTGAGCATTATCTGTAAGACAGAAACATCGGCTGCCTTGCGATTGCTGTGAGGCTTAAATGGTACCCATCAAAGCACCGACAGGGCAGGAACTGGCACACAGGAAGCATCTGAGGAACAGCAGCTTTGCATTTTATCTAGTGCTCAGAAGCCTGCACCGTGGTTACAGCACAGCATGCTGCCTGGGACGCAATCCTAGTTCTGCCCCTACCTAGGGTGCAGCCCTGGGCCGATTACTTACCCTCCTTTTCCTTGGCTTTCTGACCTGAAAGTGGAATAACAGTATGTCTACTTCATCTTAATAGGGCTACTATAAGAATTAAATGATTCATAAAACACTATAGTGCCTCATACATCACCGTATGTTTATTAAATAAACATTTTCTAAAAGCAATTTCCTAATCTGTATTTCTAATTTCTAGCTCTTTGGTTCAGGAAGAGCATTTCTAATTGCCCACAAGACAGCTGTTACTTAATGCTCTTCATAAAGCATCTAAATTCACAGTTACTCATACATTCACCAAACACTGTTAAATGCCATTGTGTCACAAGTTCTGTGGAAAGTGTCAAGGATATTCCTAAGGAGGAAAAAGGTACAGTCTGTGTCATAAGAGGCTTGAGGTACATTGAGGATAACAGACATGTAAATAGATAAGACAGAACAAGGAGATTTTAATGCCATAGATACTAAAAAAGGGAACACTTTATGCATTTCGATATGTCACTACTGAATGGGAAGTTGCACAATCCAACTCCTACAGTTCCACACACATGTTCTTTCTCACGTGTTTCCTATTCAGTGTGGAACTTCCAGATAAATCCAATCTCATTTTTTTCTTTACTTCTCAATTAGTAAAGTCAATAAATGAGTCATTTTCATTCTGCCTTTATAATCCACCTGCGTCTCCCCGTCCATCTTTACTTTGGCTCACGTGACCTCATTCTAACTGCCTCAAAGCACACACCAGAACGAGACGCTATCGTGTGAGATAACACAACGCAGCATTTCTAGGAACACATCTTCAGGATTTAAAAAATTATAATGTCCTATGTTGCTTAACCTTCTCCCAAATCAATTTCATAAGAATAGCTAATCATCCAATTTGATGACTGAATGTCACTTCCTTCCATTTATACACTGACCTGTGCTAGGAGGAAGCACAAGGACAGACCCCAAAAAGAGAGTCTTAGGAGACAGTGATAACATACAAACAGGTAACCCAAGGATCTAGTCTATAAATTCATGATTTCTTTGTAGCTCTCCATCTTAATAATGAAAAGGGATACACACCTATCAGAATCCAAACTAAAAAGGAGTGTCCCTTAGGGCTGGGTTAGCATTTATTCCTCAGTTTAAATCTCTTCATATTACAGGTCTCTTCTCATGATCTATTCAGTGAGGAATGTGTGGGCCTGAACTTTGCAACTGGTTCAGGCAAACATATTCCTGAATGATTCTCTTTTGTAGTTTGTTTCCCTATTCAGATTCTAATCTCCCCTCCAAGAACCCAAATTCAATGCATGTATACTCAGAACACTCTCTTCTTGTAATTTTTTCTCTAGCATAAAATATTTTCATTTGACATTTGATACTGAATCACATTTTCAGCCAAGGAAAAACTGTCAGAAGATACAGAAACCAGATCAAGGTCACATGCGGGAGCCATGTGCTGTTTCTGAGCTAATTATAAGTTAGGCATTTTATACATTATTATTAAGAATGTTCTTAGATTCCTGAATAGAAGTGTGTCCATGTGGCATTTAAGTATTTTCTTGAAATTTCACTAGGTGCTTCTAATAAATCAGGTCATATTAAGATTTCAGAAATCTGTTGTCCTAATTGCCACAAACAGGTGAAGGTGGCCCACAATGACGCTGTTAAGGGTAAAAAGTCTAATCAGAGGAGACTGGATTATAAAGGGGTAGAGGGAAGAAAACAGAAGCAGCAAATGAGAAGGAAGATTAATAAAGAAGAAATGGAATTAAAGAGTGAGAGAAAACAAGAACACGATCTTATTCCATGTTTGTGAAATGGGAAAGAAAATGTAAAGTCCCCCCACCTCCTTGATCCCTTCCACAAATAAGTAAATTATTCTTGAGGCGAGAACATGTAGATGAAGAGGGAGTGGGAATTCACATAAGTCCAGTTTAACTGCATGTGGAAAATTCTTCTATTCTCTAGGTTTAGAAATGACAGAAATAGTAATGAATAAAAAAAAAAAGCAATTACTTTGCAATTAAGGTCATTTGCCTTGCCTTCTGAAGTCAATGTACTCCTCTATAATGTAATACACAAAGGGTACCAAAGATAAATGTATATGCATTTTAAGAAAGGAAAAAAACTATACTAAATTTGTAATACTCAAGTTACATTTGACTTCTGCAATTACAAGAGGTGCTCAAGATGATTTGTATTTATCTTTTGTTAAGAGTACATATTGAAAATTACAATTTTAATATAGTCTTTACTTTCTTAAAATGTATATACATTTTTTGGCACCCTTTATATTTAAGCTCAGAAGAACGAGCTACTAGATTTAATAAAAAGAATGTATGTTATTTATGCAAACCTGAAAATCTGTTTTAGTATCATATGATCCAACTCACAGCTATTTGATAGTCTTACGTGGATAAATTAAACTTTGGACTCCACAGTAAAACAGTAGAATTCCTTCAGTAATTTTTCTACAGATGTTACTTCTCATAAGTGAGCTGTAGGAGGCCCTAGGTTTATAGCTACATTTTCTGATGAGAACCTTAAGTCCAGCTAGTCTTTTCTCAGTTAATGGCATATTTTGTTACATTATTGTTACCAATAGTTTTGGAATATGCATTTTCCAGACTCTATAATGGAAAATCATAAGGTACTTAAAATCATTTTTTTCAAACACCTCATAGGTTGGAGGATACATTTGATATATGCTAACAATGGAGAAAGAAAAATCTCATTATCAGAACAGGAATAATCTTTATTAACTTATTTAGAGAAAAATTTGACACCATAAGGTTTTCATACCAGAAATAATTAAATTATGTAAACAAATGATGCAGTAATAGACCTAATTCTTTTTAATTTACACCAGAAAGAAATGACAGGTTTTATTTTTTTCCTTAAATAGGTAACAGATTTGTTTTTAAATTAAGATCTTTGAATCCAGTTGTTTTAACATGAGCAAATAAACTTCTAGAGAGGACACTAAGTATATCTGTACTGCTTCAGCTAACCCTGCTGCAATGTGAGATACTCCAGAGACAGAACAATGTTTCCAGAGCTCTAAGATAAACAGTAAAACTGGGTGTAAAGTGCTAGTTGGACTTTGCCCAGGCCAGATTCCACGTTCCCCTGTGAGTTGTGTATAACTTAAACAAGCACACTGTGAAACAGTACTGATCTTTGAGTTTATTAAAGTGGCAGATCTTCCATATGGTAATAATAAAGAGGACTGGACACTCAAGACATCAGCAAGTGACAAACTGGCTTTTCTTTTCTGTGTCATTTATATCATTATCAACACAGGAGATGAAAGAATGGACAACTAAATTATTCACACTGGACAGCATGGAAAGGAACTTTTATGAAAAATCCAATCTAATAAACGTATTTATTTTATTTTTCTTCTTCAGCCAGATTATGAATTTGGACCCCTCAGTTATCTACATTATCTTTTCTGCGGAAGGCTAACGCTAGGTGGGGTTTCAGGTGTCCTCCCAGCACCCACCTTTGACAAAGAATGAATCGGAAAGTTTCCCACGTTTATTCACTGTCCTCCCTTTTAACTGAAATTCCATACTTAGATATGCCGTACACCAACTACGAGAAAAGGTATCTAACTTTTATTGACGTAGAAAAGAACGTGAACGATAGAACAGATCAAAAAATAAATGCGGATTTGAGATTTCACTTTTTTCTTTTATAGGAGTCTACTTAAGGTTTGTTTAAGGGATCTTCAAAAATTTCAAATTATTAGATGATGGCCAGAGACAATTCTTTCAAAACACTTCATACCTCTTAATAGTGTTGAAGTACAAAAGATTCCAATATTCATATTTATAAATTATATTTAGGGTTATAAAATATAATGCTGTAATTGCAGCAGCTCATGTCAACTTTGTTAATATGCCTGACATGTGTCTCAGCATACCCATTTCACAAAATACTCATCTCTATATACAAAAGAGAATCCTATTTATATTATGACAATTATAACATATAACATTCTTCTGTTTATACATAATGTAGTGGCTGTCAACCAAATATACACACTCATGTTTTGGTTCAGGCACCTTGTAAAGTGGAGTTGTTTTTTTTTTTTTTAAATTTCAAAATATTAAAATTTCAAATGTTTTAGGTTACATGGATTATTTTTGTAATCCTTGAGTACCGGCTATAGGTGTGCCGTCATCCAAATAGCACCCATTAGGTTGGTTTCTAATGGGCACTATTAGAAACAGGTACTGTTCATAGTACCCATTAGCTTGGTTGCTTCCTTTCCCCTCTTCTTTCTTCCCCCTAAACCATTTTTTTTTAGTGTTGACTATATAAAAATCACAGCCCCCCAAAACTGCATTCTTAATCTTCTTGGGTATTTGATTTACTATGCAGCATCTAAGTGCCTGCAACATCCTAAGTCTTAAAGAGCTTTGTGCTAAAGAAATGAGTAGTTGTGTGTAACACTTTAACATCTAAGTACAACAGGTGCCTCACCTGGCTTGCTGCAGATGGACTTGCACAGTTCTTTCGGTAACATGCCAACATATGGGCAGTCTGATTTACAAGAATTTCCCGGATAACCTTCAAAGGCTGATGTAAAACTGCTTTAAAAGCTATGTGCACAAAACAAGGAAAAAGACATCAGAGTTTTAGCTCAGAAAGTGATCTCTTCAAATAATAATAATAAAGAACAAATTGCTATTATCTTTAGACAACCAGCAAAGAATAGCATTTATAAATGTCAAAGGCATTTGCTAGTGTTCTCCTCTTGCCTACTTTGATCTAACTGAGAACAATGACCCACCTACAGCAAAAGGTTCTATCAGCCCGATTACCTTCACAATGTTAGAAAGAGAGTTCTACACTCCGAGAAAAGAAAGGCCAGTTTGTCGCCTTCTGATGTCCTGAATTTTTATAGGCTGGACTGCTACTTTTTCCAAACCTTAGTATAGAAATTTCAGAGGGAAAGCCAAAGAAAGTTCTGCCTTGGGGCCCCATCCTGTCTCACAGTTAATATGGTACAGATAAGCTAGTTCAGTGTAGTATCAGGGACAGTCTCCTTCATTACCCTGATTGTCCCAGAGGGCTCACTCTCACATATCGTAATAAGGGTCTATGCAGCATATTCGTAAACTTCAACTCAGAGCCCCTGGCCTCTGAAAGAAAACGTTAAATAAAATCTGCAAAGCCTAGGCCTGATGAATGAATTATCTTATTTATTAATCTAGCATTAGAGATGCTCACTATTGTCCCTTACCCTTTGCTTTTATTAGTTCTAAATTTCCCCACCAAAGGCTCCTCCACCATAGTGCTTTTCAGCTACTGACTCAATTAACCAACAAGTCCTGACTGAATGACTAAGGAAGGTTTACTGATCTCGGGATTAGCAAAATGTTACCTGACTTGGCAAAGAAGTTGACAAGGGCATCTGTCTCACAGCTTTTATAAAGATCAGCTAACTGGGAGCTGCAGTTCAAGCCAAGATTGTGAATCCGAAGTCTTCTTTGACCGCTGATTGTCGTGTAGAGCACAGCACACTGCAGAAGGAACATAGAGATCATGTGTTTTTCTGGTTAATATATCCAGCCAGCTTGATCTTATTAACATTTACAAAACATCAAATATGGATAAAAGACCTCCAAATTTCTCTGCAGAATTTTTTCTATTGTAGTCAAAGACTGAACAACATCAACAAAGGCAGAGTAATGACCAATCCATCTGCTGGTGTCTATGCAGCATTTCACAGGTTTAAATGATCCGGCTACTCACAGGGACATACCTTTCACATTTCCACAACTAGTCTGCATTTCGCACATCTCAGGTTTTATTACCAGGCCTCTAGGTCCAAAAACAATACCTTTATGTGCTCACAGCCCCTACTCAGAGCTCAGCTCACTTCCCTTAAAAACAATTAGTTTCGATGATGGACTTGAGTCTTATGCTAATGATATATACATTTCAAAATGCACAGACAAACCACTTCTCCAAATGTCTACAACTAAAAAAAAAAACATTAGTTAAAGTTCTTCTTCAGCTTAATGTCAACCTCTCTTCATCTTAAAGGGTTATGCTAATGTCTACTGAAACTATGACCACTATATATATTTTTTCCTTATTTTAATTCAAAGTTTCCATGGCTTCTAGTTAATTTTATTTACTACAAAGCCAAGTCTTATCCAAATTGATTATATGACAATGTGCTTAATGCAGTATTAAAGGCTGAATTATGCCACCTCCATTCTTTTATGTTGAAGTCCTAACTCCTGGTACCTCAGAATGTTGCTGTATTTAGAGACAGAAAAGAGATGAACAGTGTCTTTATAAGTGGAGGAACTTTGGACACAGATAGCTAAGGCAGGAAAGAGGATGTGAACTCATAGGAGAAAGAAAACCATCAATAAGCCAAGAAGAAAGGCCTGGAACAGGTGCCTCCCTTAAGTCCCTTGGAAGCCTTGATTGCAGACTTCTAACCTTCAAAACTATGAGAAAGTAAGTTTCTGCTGTGTAAGCTGCTTGGTCTGTGTTATTTTGTTATGGCAGCCCTTCTAGTCTATACACACATGGTTGGAATGAAGTGGTGTTGAAGCCTGAGAGAAGTGAATCCCATTGCAAGCCAAGGTGCTGGCACCCAGGAGTCTTTGCAGGGCGCCCGTGCAGTGGCATGTAATTGTTACTCTATCTAAGTAGTGTACATATGTGAATGAGAGTGTGGAGAAATCACACAAGTGATTTCTCTATTCTGATGACTTCTGCCTTTAGAGAAAGTGAGTTTGTTGTTTTCTTTTTAAATGAAGACATTATCATATTTGATGCTATTTTAGATTCCTCATTGATCACTGTCAGTAACAAACTAAAACACAAAAGATGGGAATAAACTTTAAATCACCTGGATTAAGGCTCCAGTGTCTTCACTGAGTTTGTCATCATGCTTGAACTCCACAGTCACTGCCTTGTCACAATCAATGGCCGCCATTTCCACATCAGTGGTATTGTTCATAAAAATTCCACCAAAGAAATCAGTGGCTCTGAACCCTAAAGATGAGGGGAAAAGGAAATTTTTCTTTCCTTCTTTGATTGTTATTTTTTTCGTTGGCCTATTATTAATTTGAAAAAGAAACACTTACACAAAAGAGACCTGAAAAACTGTAGAAGCGATAATTACCTGTGCTGGTACGAACCCTCATGATAGCATCAAAGCCTATTTTCTTTTCAATATCATTTCTGAGGTCGTTCAAAAATTGTTGGCTATCCAAGTGCATCTAAAAAATAAAGTTTGATCAATGCCCACCAGATGGCAGTAAAACACTTAAAATAAAAATCCTCATTTTAATCCTGATTTAAAATAACTATTTTTTATCTTCTGATTTCGTATATTTATGTGCATATCTTATGTTTCTTTGGTTCAATAAAACATAGGATCTTTGGACCATAATTCTTAACTTTTCAAATGAAACTCACATCTATTATTTTCTTTCATTTTCATAACACTTGGATGAGAAAATCAGTTGTCAATTTTATTTTGCAAATGGGAGAATGAAGCCAGCATAAATGATCCACCCAGAGATTTAGAGTTGGAGCAAGGACTAAGACCCACTGTATAAGACCCATTTAAAGAGTCTGGGGAAAGACTCTGCAGTTGGGGTCTTCTCCTTATCTGACCACATATAGAACTTGGTGGAGCTAAGTCACAGGACAGCTCATGCTTGTAGTAGAAACCCCTTCTCCCAGCCTTGTGAACGACTCAACTATCACATTTCTGAAAGCTGTGCACATTCCACAACTGAGCCATATGTATACAACAAGCACATGTGCATAATGCTGAGCCGAGAGCTTCCCCAAAGAGCATAAACAAACTGGTGGGGCACCAGCTTCCAAAGCTTCTCGTTGACCTGGTCAGTGAAGCTCTGAGAAATTCTCACCACTACTGTTTGACAGTTAGAAGGGCAGCAAGATGAGCGTCCCTTCCTGTCCCCCTCAACCCTCCGCCCACCCCCACAAAGGCAAGGAGGCAGGGAAGGGGAAATCACAGATGCAGTCTTCACAGAATAATCCCTTTAGCTGTTTATACACAACCTGAGGCCTGCAAAGTTCATGACCATCAGAACACTGACAAATGGAAAACACTATTAAAATTTTTACTAAAGATGGAATAGAAATGCTATAGTTTTACAGTAATGTGGAGTAAATACAAATAAACATCTGAGTGGTCGCACAGGCAAAATTAACACTCTTCAATTATAGTTTACTACCTGATTACATCTCAGAGGGTTCTTCCTCTGTTGGACTGCAACAGCCTTTTTTAGGAACATTGAAGGAATCAGTAATAATTATTGATATGTTGAGTACAAGTAAATATCCTTTATTATATCAGAAACTACATGGGGTTAACACATAACTCAAAAACTTAAGGAAATAGAAAAAAAGGGAATAAACCTAGATGGTCACGTTGCGGTACACCCCCTGTCTGCACATCACTGGGTAGCCTGCTCTTTGAAGCTAAGTCACTCCAGTGTGGACGACCACACTAGTACAGAGCTAAGGACCCCAGCAAGGATGCAAGTACTATTTAACTGTGCCAAGACCTTATGGAATGGAATGGAAAAAAAGATAATAAAGTCTTTTTTTAAGGAAAGTTAACAGCCAAAAACTGCAAAATAAATAAATAAATAATTAATTAATTAAAAAAACAAAACACAAAGTTTCTGATGAAACTTATCTTCCTAACTGGAGAAGGAACTACAATTGGTTAACACAATAGGCTTCCCTGTGCCTCCATACCTACAGTCTGGGCAGACTGAGAAAGGGTTAGAATTCTGTATGATCACTAAGAGCTTATTTTTAGGAGTGTGCATAAAAAAAGACATACTTTTATCCAGAAGTCTTGGAAAAAGCTCTTAAAGCTTTTTAAATTTTATTTCATTTGTCATGTTTGGTCTTATCAAGTCCCTTAACTAGTTTATTAATATAAACATATATGCAGGCTCAATTAATAATAACTTTACTGGTGATAAAATTAAAATGTGTCATTTATGTTGGGAGCCAGTCTACACACAGCCCTGACTCCTCAGGTGAGAGGAGTGACTAGTAACTGGGTCGGTGCAGTTCAGCAGTGAGTCCTCCTTTGTGGGAGGCAGCCTTCCTGCAAGAGGCACACATTTTCTGCCCCTGAATAAAGTTTTCAAGGGACAGGTGTCCACGGGAGAAGCTTGCACAGGCAGTCCTGGAGTTACAAACATCCAACCTACAGGCAACTCATTCACACTTAAAAATGGGGGCTATTCCAGTAAGTCTCTGAGTTACAAACATCTGACTGAAGGTGAATTTGCACTTAGAAGTGGAGGCTATTATCTTTATTACATTTATAGGTAAATGTATCTGTTCCAACTTACATACAAATTCAACTTAAGAACAAACCGACAGAATCTATCTCATTCACAATCTGAGGACTGCCTATAACTGCCCACCTATGCCTAGGTGTACAAGTTTGTCGAGTTCAGGGTTGAGGCATTAGCAAGCCCACCTGTCTTACATAATATTCTGTTGACATTTTGATTATCTCTTCACTGTCTCTCAATAAAGGCTAAGAGAGAAGTGCAGTGAATTGACTCCCTAAATCCTCACAATTTAAACCAAATATGTAGTCATTTTTAAAACATTAAGTATATTTTGCATAAAATATATTTTTCCCTATTATAAAGGCTCACACTGACATTTAGCTCTGAGCTTGAAGGAGCTCATTCTATTGCCAAACACTTAGGAAGTATAAATTGCTTAACCATATACACAGTCATCTCTTGGGTATCCATGAAAGATTTGTTCCAGGACCTTCCACAAATACTAAAATCTACCAGATGTTCAAGCTCCAGTACAAAATGGCTTATTTGCATAAAATCTACCCACACTCTCCATAAACATTAAATCCACTCCAGACTACTTGTAATATGCAATGACAAGAAGAAAAAGTCTGCATATGTTCAACACAGAATGCAATTTTTTTTCTGAATATGTTTGATGTTTGATGTTGGTTGAATCCACAAATAGATGCAGAACCCTCAGATACAGAGGGCCAACTGTATACATTCTTTTCTATCTGCTCTTGACTTTAAATTTATAAGCTGCCCACAAGATTACACAGCTTTTTAACCTATGAGCAAAGCACTAAAACAGAAATGGGAGTAGAAAACTGCAGTGAACAAGGAGCTTGCATTTACCTGGAAATTGTTGTATTTGTAAAGGGTTCCTCCAGTGAGCTGTGGAACTAGTCCCAGAGAGGCCACATCCACATACTGACTGGGAAAGAGGAACAGCGTCACGGAGCAGCCATGAGCCACACAGTCCTTGGCCAGTGAGTCATAGACATTAGTTTGGGGCTGGAAAAGTATCTGGAAAAAAAGAGATACAAAAAAGGAAAAAAACAAATTAAGATACGTTTTTGGTTTAAAAAAAATTTTTTTTTTTTTTTTTTTTTTTTTTTTTTAGACAGAGTGTCATTATATTGCCCTCAGTAGAGTGCTGAGGTGTCACAGCTCACAGCAACCTCAAATGCCTGGGCTCAAGTGACCTCTTGCCTCCCAAGTTTCAGACTACAAGTGCCCACCACAGTGCCTGGCTATTTTTTTGTTGTAGTTGTAACTGTTGTTTAGCTGGTCTGGCCGGGTTGGAACCCACCAGCCCCGTGCATGTGGCCAGTGCCCTAACCAGTTTCTATTGAACTCGGAATTTTTTAAATGTAAAATATATATATATATATTTTCCAGTTAAGTGAACTGGGATTATAAACTAAATCATAATTACTTCTTGAGCACCAGGTCTGTACTGGGCTCATGTGGTATTCAGTTTTCTTTGTCCTCCAATAGTCTGAATGAAGCTGATATTGCTGTCCTCACATCACAGATCTAGAGGAGGCCACTGTGTGATGGCCAGCCGCTGGATGCCTACACCGTGGTCTTTTCCTTCCCACTGTCTCTCCCCCGCCCCACTGTTATGCTGTCAGACGTGTCAGACAGAGGCATGTTTGAGCACCCGGCCCCTCTATGTCAGGACCCAGGCCTTGGCCTCAGTGGGCTCTTGTTATATGGCACCTCTACTTTCTCCCTCCATCCTTTATATTCTTTTTGTAATTTTCCCCTCCTTCAACCATTTCTTTAATAGTCTTTTCATTCACTCTCTTAAAAAGATTACTCATGAGCAAGGTTAGGCCCTTATTTTAATTTTGATACTTCAGACATCAATTTTTCTAGGACTATAAACTTTCTAAATTGCTTGCAATTCAAAATATTTCTATTGTGTACAATGTCCTGGTCTTACACATTAGATTTAGCTTATCCCCCTTTTTCTTCCATAGGATACACTGCCTCTTCCTTTACCCCCCTCTTAATAACTGAGAGATGGACGCTGGAAAGATTAACTATTCACAAAGTACCTTCTCTTTGTCTGTATTGACCAGTTTTTTGTCATCTCTGTTTTTGAGCTTGCCTGGTGCTTCAGCAGTTGGCAAGGAAGAATGGAAGATGAACAGCTTCCCAGGACAGTCTGCTGCCTACAAAAGTAAAAAAAAAAAAAGAAATCACATAACACGCCTTGGGTAGAAAGGTTTTATTTTAGGGTAAACAGAAAATAAATTAAAACTATTAAAAAAAAAATGTGTGTTACAGTGGAAATACTTTCTTAGTTGGGCTACAGTACAGTCTTTGAGGATTAGGTAGACCGAATTTCCAGGATTATAATACAACCAAAATTCTTACTCCAAATCTTTAGTAAACAAGGATTAAAACCACAGTGGTATTCTGGGGAACAACGCACAAGACCATAGTGGTGCTGCGGTAATAGGAGACACCAGGAACCAACGCTCACACGACAGAAGGAAAAGTATGTAATCAAGACTGTGTACTTGTACTCTCTGGAAAGCAACAAAAAGAAGATTCAGGCCCCATGAAAGTCAATTCAGCCCTAAGTATTAAGATTTATAGTCTTGGGTGGTGCCTGTAACTCAAAGGAGTAGGCTGCCGGCCCCATATGCCAGAGGTGGTGGGTTCAAACCCAGCCCTGGCCAAAAACTGCAAAAAAAAAAAAAAAAAATTAAAGTCTTATGTAAGGAACTAAGAAGTAACCTACTGAGAAAAGGGTCCTGAAATATGATTCCATATGACTCCTGCCTCTCTCCAAACCCTATTGCACGTTGCTCCAGAGATCTGCCCCTGAAATGAAGGCAACAGCTCTGACCAGGTCTGTGGCTTTTCTCCTCCAGAATCCTGAAGGCTTCCTAGTACAGGAGAAAGTCCACAGTCCTTCATCTAAGTGAGAGTAGGAAACAGTGAGAGGAGACACTAGCAGCATTTGCTGCGTGCAGCTCCACACCAGGCCCATCACAGTTTCTCATTCAACATTGCAATAGGTGCTTCTGTCTACATTTTAAGAACAGGAAACACTGAGGCTGATCCAATTTGCCTCCAGGACACACAACCAGCTTCAAGACCTTTTGGTGGAGCTGAGTCTGAAGCTATCTTTCCAGACTACTCTCCAACATTTCCTCACCCCTGTCATCCCTTGCACTGGAAGTTTTAGCCTCACATGTTCTTGCCTCCCTGGAACACACCATGTGCTTTACACATCTCCACATCTTTGCACATTCTGTTCTCTTGGCCTAGAATCCAATTCTCCAGCTCGCTCCCAGCAGCTAGTCTTTGCAAATACACAGGTGCTCTTGGTCAGTTGTAAGGATGTGCTGTGAGTGCCACTAACAGCAATTAAGGTGCTTAGGTCTTTCAGTAGCTCCATTTAAAAGAGACGAAGAGAATGCATGGTCAGCCCTGTCCTAATGTCTCTCTGAACCAGTGGTATTCTGAGGTGCTCTGTGAAGTGGGTCAGAGAGGGGAAGACACAGCTTGGACACACTAGGAAGGGGCTAACCCACAACCTATCTCATCTCTGCTGTGACCAGGAGAGAGAATTTGTGGGCTGAGCTTCTTGTTGTACGTGTCTTCTCTGAAAATTACTGACAGATGCAGCATTAGCAAGAATGAAGGATGAAGAAACATAGGCGCAGATGTCCAGGCAGATGTACACTGCACAGAGGAAAAGATGATCAACATTTTGGCCACTCAGGATGTAATTAGCTCCAATGACCAAATCAGTGTCAAATTGACAATAGTATTGATTATAACATGTCAAGAATGTTACAAATTTTGGAATTCTATGACTGTAAGTTTTCAGTTCTATACAGTACTTTTTAGAAGAGTACTTTTTAAATATTTCAAATGGCAGTACAAAAGTGAAAAAAAAGAAAAAGTCTACCTTCCCTGAACTTTTCTTGCCTGACCTACTCAACTCTCGTAAGGACTTCATTGTCAAAAATTCTTCTATTTACAGTGATATTCTCTACTCACAGCAGCATTGTAATTTTATACTACAGCAATTAAAAATAAGGGCCCTGTTAGAATCATAGCCATTTTATTATCTGAATGACATTGGGAAAATTACTTAACTCCTCTTATTATTAGTCACCCCCTGATACATGAACTATATCAAATATTGTTGGGAGAATTCAATGATCCAAAAAAGAATGTTGATCATAATTCAACATGCTTGATTGCCTTCTTAATGTTACCTATGATAAAACTCTTGAGGTAAAAAAAAACCAGGCTTCTTCAAAAAACATAAAGTCCAATATTGAAAAAAAAAAAAGCTGTATTTATGTTTCCTTATAAAATACTTACTAAATTTAGATTCATAATTTCATTAATCACATACTTATACCCTGTATTTTATAAGTAGCAAATGAATCAAAGACAAAGCTCCTATCTATTAAAGGTGTCATTTCCCTACAAAATTTATGTTTTTACCCAAATCTGGCCCTGCACACAGGAGCGAGTCATACAGAATCCATCAATGACGTATATCATTCTTACTACGGTAGAAACAGGTTAAGAAAGGCTGGCCTGGAGAGATCACAGTTCTAAATTCAGCCGACACTCCTCACTCTGAGGGAGCTTTTGCTAACCCTCTCAGCAGAACCAGCTGTCTCTACCTCTGTGTCCCCATTATTCCCTGTAGAAAAGCCCATTCTAGAATTAATACTTTGTGTTACAACTTTAAATATTCCACTGTCTTCAGCAGATCCAGGGCTCCCTGAAAAAAGACAGACTTTGATTTAGTGTTTCTCCCACCCCCATCAGGTCGACTGCCTTTGACTCTGTATATGCTCCATTAAGGTTGTGTAAAGAGGGTTGTCTGTGACGTACCACCCTGAAATTAAACCTGGTATGTGTTAAAATTTAAAGATAATTTCCCCCAATTAGTGATATATTTTAAACATAACCACAAAAGGCCATTTCCCTCCCAATTTTGCCAGATCTTACCCCCAAGTTTTATTTATCTGGTTTTATGGCAGAAGTAACAGCTAACTCAGAAAACTGTTCTTTGGACACGTCAAAAGACAATGCCAGAAATTCATATACATTTAAGTTATGAGGGTCAGATTCTAAAATAAATGTAGATTTTGAAAGACTGTGGGGAACAAAGTGCTAAGAGTCTAAGACGCCATAGCCATGGAAGCGCTTACGACAGAAAGCAGTACAGCGAAGCCCTTCGCTGGATATTTCTGGGACTTTTGTAAAATATATGTAAGAACTTTCCAAACATTCCCTGTTTATCTTTAGGACAAATTAGCATATGTGTTTTGTCTACTGTGTTTCCTTCAAGAAGTTTATGACTACAAGTTATATATAGATTTTACTTGGCATCTATCGGACAGAAAGTAAAGCTTATCCACTGGGGGAGTCCAGTTCTGCAATGTCTTCTCTTGGATACTTTGTAACAGAGGTTTTGCTTTGATGTTCCTTCATTTTCTACTTCCTGTTCACAGGGGATGCCCTCAGCTCTGTCCTCCTCTGTGCAAAATATTCTGAGCCACAGTCCTGGGCTTTCCAAAGTTACACTTTGCCCTTCCCTCACCCTCCTACTTTTAAAAATTATAAACAATTAACTTAAGTTTGTATTACTGAGTTACATCTCTTCTCCCACTCTGTAAGCAACTGAAGAACAGGGACACCAGATTTGACACTGCCTTATAAAACAGTGGCACTTCATGTATCTTTGCTGATTGAAAGAATGATGGGTCTTCAATATTTTGACACTACCTTGCAAATTTTGAAAACTGTTAGCTCTTAGCCTAACAATGACTTCAGACAAGTCCCCTCATGTATAACTTGTACAAGTATTAGTCTGATTTTCAGCCACACAGGACCTGAAAAGATAATGAGATAATATGGCTGCCATATTACACTACATTACATTAATAACACACTCTTTATCCCATTTGCATTTTTTTTTTTCAGGTGAAATGACCAATGGGAGCCTGTGAGAGGCTTACACTATGGCCAGCAGCATCTCAAGTACAGCTATCAAGTGCAGCACCAGCCCACTCTCCCATAGGTCTCTTTATTCCACCAAAAATCATAACGATGTTGGCAACATAATAAACGTAATTTGAGTTACTCAAAGCAAGGCGCCCCAAGTAATCATTTACAGCCAGAGGTAGAGAACACAGGAAGGCATGCAGGCGCCCATATGAGATTACAAGACAGACTTTACAAACTAGGGGTAAACTTGCCCCATTCGCTTCAGTGACTTCTACCATGCCTGGGTAGGACTCAGGGGATGGCCACCTTTGGCTCCTAGCCGCTCTGTTCTCAGCCACCAGTGAACAGCCAGGCCGTTTGTAGCACCTGAAAGGGGCACAGGATCCTGGACTCTGCTCAACAGGACGCTCAGAATTCTAGCCTTAAGCCTGTCAGGTGCCAGACCATCCTGTGTAGACAACCAGGCTATTGCTAGCCTTTAGGGCTTTGAGGAATGTGGACTCTGGGCAACGAGCCTTCCAGAAATGCCTGGCCCAAACTATAGCTCAAACCTGACTCCCAGACTCTGGCTGCTGAACTCCCCGGGAGCTCCTGCTGCTGTGCTTCTTAGGGCCGCGGACATCCTTTCCCCTTCCTGCCTTGTATCTGGGCCCTGAAGAGGACAACTGCTCTACCTGCACTCCCCACTCTGTGCTCCTTTTCTTTCTCTTCTTTCCTTTTTTTCTTTTCTGTGCTTGTCAGTCCATTTGTCATCTTCAGAGTCCTCAGAAGAACTCAGAGAGGGGGTGTGAGCCCCACAACCCTTCTCCTCGAGCTCTCTGGTCACCTCACCACACCCTCTGAGTCCTTAGGAGCCTGATAGCTAGACATGTGATCCACAAGGACAGTTCGCCCTTTTATCTTGATTCTACTGAAATTGTCAATGGCCAGAATTGCCTTCCTCTGGTCTTCACAGCAGAGGAAACAGAATCCTTCGGGTTTGCTGGTCTTCTTGTCCCATACAAGATTAATGTTAACAATCTCCCCGTACAGTGGGAACACAGAGATGATGTCCCCTTCAGTCAGTTCATAAGGAAGCCCTCCCAAGAAGATCCAGGTGCTGTCCTTGTACTAAAGAGGGCCAGGACACCTTGCCCGCCACCCCAAGCTGGACCCCTCACTCATTCAGCTCGCTGGTCAGCATCACCTTAAAGGATTCATCTTCAGGGTTTGTGATCCTGGGAGATTTTATTTATAAAGGCTCTTTCATTTGCATAGGGAGATACCAGGACCTTACTGTAGAAAATATGATAATTATTACATATGGTTTCCCTAGAATATAATGGAGTTTCAAAAACTACAGAAGATGTCAAGACCCATAATTTCCTTCATCAAATTATTTTCTAGCCCATTTCAATTCTTCATTCACCATAAGCAAGTTTTTAACCCCAGCAAACTTCCTGCAGTCCTTTTGAATCAAGAAGACGATACCTTCAACTTGTCCTTGACCTTGTCTTCCAATAGACATGGCCTTGTGAGCCATTTCAGTAATGAACTCTATGACAAGGTCTTCAAGAACATCTCCTGACTCAGCATAAAGATTCTGGTCATCTCCAAAGCCATACATCATACATCTCAATTCTTTAGAAAAAACCTTTCTTTCTTTTACCCTATCCACCTTCTTCACCTCCTCTAATTTCTTCACATTCTTCCTCAGAAGCAGGGTCTTCCTCCTCATCCGCCATCCCACCAACCAGCCAACCTATAGTGCCCAGCAGGCTTCACTACTTCTGCAGCCTCACTTCCCATGACACATTAATGTGAGTTTTTAAAAATAAGCATCCATACCAGTGTGGGTACTGTGAGAGGAAAGGAGGATAGGGCAGGGCAAGGACTTCTGCTCTATTGGTAATAAAGATCCAGGTTCATCCCATCACGGATTTCATATTCCCCTAGAGACACATCGTCCTTAAAAATCATGTACCACTTCTTAAGGACAATCTTATTCCAAAGGGTGCCAGTTAGGGCTGCAGTCAGCTAGTTAAGGTCCCCAATGGTGTCATCAGCCTTACACTTAATGCCGACCTTCTTCCCCAGATGGTCGTTGCAAACAACCTTGATCATCCTGGCTAGAGCTAACGTCGAACCTGCAGACACCACACCCTCCAGTCTCAAGTACTCTGAATGAGGAGATTTTTAAAACCATGAGAGATTCTTTTGCAATGTCTACACATTTCAAAACCTTTGGAAGCCATGTTGAATTTCTACTCCAGCCTGTCAGAGCAACACAACACTCTGGATTCTTTTTCCCTTTACCCAAAGCTGGCAAAGTTGCTACAAGGTGAAAAGCACAAACTACAGACAGGCTGCAATGATACTGCATCAGTTATTACTCTTAAATAATTATATACAAAATGGTTATTCTGCTTAATTATAATCACCCAGAATTTTCCTGACAGGCACAAGAGAAATTTTTCATTAATTTACTGTTCACGTTAAAAATCTACTTACAAAAAGGTTTTCAGAAAACATATGAATAAAGGCATATATACATAGAATCACTAAAGCAAAAGCAAAACCGAAAAACCCTAGCAATCAGTAAGAAGATCAGAGAAAGGAAATAATTCTATTAGAAGATCTACCCTAAAGATTATTAGAACTTTCTTTTTAGTATATAAGTCTACACAAAACATTATAGGCTAGAACGCTTATAATAACTGACTATAAAATCAACCAGCAAATCTTTATATAAGAAACTGAATAACACAGAATGTCTCCACTGAACATTCTGTACCATAGACTTTTTCATCAAATTACTTCTTATTGTAACCATTAATTAACAGCTGAGGGCAAGAAGTTAAATCACAGGTAAGTAGAAGCATTCCTAGAGCAAAAGGAGCATAGGAAGTAGTAGGGTCAGGAAGGCAAGTTTCTGGTGAGTTAACTTAATGTGAGGCTATTCTCAGAGACGACACAACAATTAACAATTCCTTATGCTGGTAGTTCCTAAATATGGATAATCCTCAGAATAAATCAGAGCACTAATGATCAGACTCTCTGGGAGTGGAGCATCGCCTGCTCTTTACCACCTGCTGCTCTGTAGAGTCGCTCGGGGAGCGTCTTACTGAAGCAGTGGAGCATTTTCCTGCCTCTGCATGAAGACCTGGGATGGGGAAGGACCTTATGCTCACTGCTGTGACATTAAGCCCAACAGCATCATTTATGGAGATAGTTTCTTATCTTTTTTATAAAGATGGTTCTTTTTTATAAAAATAGTCCATTCTACTTTGTAAGGATGAAACTATTCATTAACTTTGTATTTATAAAGCTATTAGTTTCTTCTAATTTTTAAACTTTGAGGTAAAAATATAGATTACTATAACAATAAAATTTCAAATATAACAAATATAACAACAACAACAAAAAATACCCTGCAAAAGATAGGAAGATACATTAGCCAAAATGAACCAGAACTCCGGCAGACTGACTGATAGCCACGTATACTGATGCAGGGTCATTACAGTACATATTCAGCCTCAGAGAACGCATGGCTATTAAGAACACCGTTTTTCCCAGTAATATAATATCAAATTTCAGATACGCGGAGTGCATGTACACAAATTTGCTTCATATTATTTTTTCTTACGATGCTGCCAAGCAGCCTCTAGCTTTCTTGTGGACTGCCAGTGTGGAAACCACTGTTACAAGACAGCACTACTCCCTTCCAGAAAAGAAACATGGGGGTGACTGGGATTCTGCATGTGGGCACACTGGCAGCCACGGCTGAATGCTTCTTTTCACTTTGCTGTGCTCTCTTAACAGACAAAGTGTTAGCATACGAATATCCATTCATCCTTCCTTTCACATGTAAGCCCAAGAATACAATATTCCCAGTCCTAACTTCTTACAGCAGAAAAACTCGTAAGGTCATAGATGACTTATTGTGTATAGGAATTTACATATGGATTTCTAGATACCTTATAGGAAGACAGAACCACCACCAAAAAAAAAAAAAAAAACCCTTTCAAATTGAAATAAAAGATATTTGTTTGTTGTAATATGAAATAAAACAGGAATTCACAAGCCTTTCTGGAGCCCAATTATTACTTGCTAGTTTCTGCTGGGTGAGCCCTAATATCTCCAAGTCACTTTATGGTGTAAAATTAATTTTATGTTAAATTAACATGTATTCTGTGACTTTATGAGTGACGCCCAGAACAGTCTTTGATCCTGTAAGTGAACACCTTGCAGAGCAAAAAGCCTAGGCAAGAATCGCTATCCTAGAGCAAGCTAAAAAAATCAGACACAAAAATCAGGTGGGAAGTATGTCAAGACTCAGTTCTTGTCCTGTTGTTGTTGCTATTTGTTATTTCTGTGGTTGTTCTTATTATTACATTTTACTTTTTAAAGTCTGATTTAAATTTAACTTTAACAGTAAAATTTTAAAATGTTAGGAACTAGCTGTCAGGGCCAAAGTGGTCTGACTCTCATGCTAAGGTAATAATGATTTAGAGTAACTGGTTGCAGTGAGCTATGACGCCATTTCACTCTGTTCAGGGCATAGGGTAAGACTCTGTTCTCAACAACAATAAAAACAAAGAAGTAAAAATAAAAAATAAGAAAGGAAATAAAAAGAGTAAATGCACTTCCTTTTTAAGTCATGCACCATTCTTCAGTTTACTGTCTTTATTATGATGAATAGGACCAGAGTCACCTAGGCTCAGCTTCCCAACCAGAGACATGGCCAACCCCTCCAGGGAGGCCCCAAGCAGCATTCACTGACATGGACAGTCACAGGCCTTGCCATTGCATGTTTGAAAACTTCAAGGAAGAGAGTGATGTGGGAATCTGGTAGTTCAGATATTGCTGGACTGTTTTTTAAAATAGACCATATAAAGTTCATAGAAAAGCCAAAAGGAGGAGCTAAACTGGAAATCCTGGTAGAATCATTGCTCAGATGCTAATAGTGCTGGAATGTAAATGCTGGGAGCAATCCCTGGTTTTGGCCATTTCCTCTTGAGATTTGTAGGGAAGTTTGGTATAGCCTCTAGTGACCCACATGTTTTAATGAAGACTGTATTTTCTTGCATACAATGAAACTTTTTTCTTTTCTTTCTTTCTCTTTTCTTTCTTTCTGTTTTTTTTTTTTTTTTGTCTCTCTTTTAAAAACTTTTTAACAATTAAAATCAGCTTCCTCTCACCTTTAGTGCTTCCATGCCAGCTTGTATGACAGGCGCAAAGACAGTCTCATTTTCATTAGAGTCTGCAAACATCTCTGGAATCTGGTCCAGCAAACTATAACAGATGAATAAGCAGTTTAGCATATTTTCAACAAACCTCAAGAAATAAATCACTGACATTTCAAGCCTAAACACATAAAGTATTTGACACCCAACACCTATGGGTGAATTTCACAGGCCATTCCTCACAGAATGATCTCTTAACATGGGTGGCACCAAAATCTATAATATGAATGGAGCATTTACAAAACTACATTCTCCGTCAATATTTTTCTATTCACTACATTACTGATCTCTTAGACCATAAATTCTTAGAACAGTGGCTGTATCTTTAATTATATCATGATTAAATATACTCATCCATAGGTAAGAAATCTCTCTCTTACATTACCTTTCCAGCAAAGAAAAAGGATCAATGTAGTGTAGTGTGAGTATAAAAAAATTACTCCTTTTAAATATTGGTCTACATTAAAAAGGGACAGACCAAACAGGAATGGTAGAGTTTTATTAGGTTGTTTCAAAAGTTTTGTCCGTATTAATGTCATGTGTTTTTGTAGCTCCATATCTCAATAAATATTTACTCTATGTCGTGGTATATACTGATCAATGGAGAATTTTGTACTCTATACATTGATGCTGTTCATTTTTTTCTACTTTTAATTTTCAGCCTATTACTATATGATGTCATTAAGCGATTTTCGGCCAAAACAAAACAGCATATGATTGAATAAAAACGTGATACAATTAAAAAGACACCTGATTGGTATTTAGATCATAAAACACTTTATATTTACTTGTGAATCACACATTGGGATTCCTGATAGTTGACAAGGAAACCATCCAATAAAGGAACAAAGACTTCTCCAACATCAGTCACCACCATCATCTGAGGCTGGGCCAAATTACTCTTTACATTAAAGAAATGGAGAACTTTGTTGTATGTGATAAAACCAACTCGAATTGCAGACGTCTCTTCTTGTTCTTCCCTATGAGAAAAAAAAAAGTGCTTGAAGTCCTCTTATTAACTTAGAATGCAAAGGAGGTTTCCATATGAAATTCAGTCAGGATGTATCTCTTACAAAATATATGGAAGACATATTTAAACTTTTGGCCTTAATTTCTATTACCAGATATAAATAACATTGAGTCACAGCAGTAGGGAATAGGGGTTATTACAAAAATAAACAAGTTGATAAAGAGTTCTCAAAATTCTACATAAAAAATCAAATGGACATTGTGAAAACATGTACTCATATTTCTTTAATATATCTATTTTCAATCCATAGAAAATTATAGGTTGTTTTTCATGCATAATCTGGGCTTATTACATTCTTTATAAACAAAGCTCTCTCAAAAGTCACCGTAAGGTCAGAAGAACAAATGGAATATCTGAGGCAAGAAAGACAAAGGCACATTTGTATTACTAACAACCTCAAATTCTTGGGCTCAAGCGATTCTCTGGCCTCAGCCTCCGGAGTAGATGGGACTACAGGCGCCGGCTAGTTTTGAGATGAGATCTTGCTCTAGCTCAGGCTGGTCTTGAACCTGTGAGCTCAGGCAATCTACCTGCCTTGGCCTCCCAAAGTGCTAGGATTACAGCTGTGAGCCACCTCACCTAGCCCTTAAAAAGCAGACTTTCTAAAAGAAATCCCAAAACATGTCTATTTCCTGAAAGTATGAAAGCCTGGATGTCTCAGTGCAGCCTGTAGTAAGTATATCCAGAACTTAGGGTGGTCTAGGCTTTAGTTTAACATTTATTGAGTGCATTGTATTGTCTATTTTTCTCTTCTAAAATAAAACATTTAGACAACACTGATGCTCTTATTAATTTTAAGTGATGAATATTACACAGAGCTCAATGATTAAATGGCTAAAAAAGCCACAAAAAATATATGCCATTTTCTTTGATTCTTAGATGTAAGTAAAACTTATTTTGATTAAAGGACAATTCTTTTGAAAAGGAAGCAACCCTGGTTTGCTCAGTTTCTTAATTTTGCACATGGCATAAAAAGTTGCCTCAAGTAATAAAGGAAAATAGAAGTATCCAGATGAAAGTAGCTCAAGTTAGATTGCTGATTCCATTGCAGACTTCCCAATTTCTTTGATGTCTCAGGCTGACAAAGTACTGTCTTCTAATGGTATTTGATTTCTTCTCTTTCCTTTGCTAAAGGTATTTGTTCTTCATTGGGATCTTGATTAAAGAGTAGACAGTTTAAACAGAGATTGATAATCCCTTCTGAAAGCACTACATAAACGTTTATATTCTAGATACTTGCAAAGCTTTCAGAAGTGAGGCTCTTTAGCCTTTGTCACTATACAGACACTCATATATACCCCGACATGCTAAAGCAGTGGTTCTCAACCTTCCTAATGCCACGGCCCTTTAATACAGTTCCTGTGGGTAGCCACCCACAGGTTGAGAGCCACTGTTCTAAAGGGTACAACTCTGTGCAACTAACCACTACACTACACTGCATCCACACTTTCCCCTTCCTCTTCCTAGTTATTAGAATCTTACAAGACCAAGTGCAAACTTATTCTCCTTTGTGAAACCTCCCCCTGATACTACCTACTACAGGTAATTTCTTCTTCTAAATTCCTATAACTCATTCTCAATGGGCTCTTAACATACGCTGCCTTTTGTTTAACATTTCATGATCCTCAAGTATAGGCTGATAAAGGGCAGAGTCCATGGATTACATTTCTTTTCCCACAAGGCCTAGCACAGTGTAAGGAATGACAGGTTTCACGGAGGATGGAACACCAGATTTGGGATGGCAAGTTACAAGCCAAGTTGATAAGCCAACAGTACGCATCTCATCCCAACTCCAGTTTAGTGATGTCATTTTCATAGTTTAAAATCATCTACAGAGACCACCAAGGCTGCTCCACGCCCCACCTGCCTGGACCTCCGAGGCCACACGCAGCACCCCGCCCTCTGGGAGTCCACTGAGGCTGCACACCGCGCCCTGCCCATCCAGAGACCACTGAAGTTGTGTGCTGAGCCTGTCCTGCCTTCATGCCAGGCCCCCTGCCTGGCCAGAATCGCCAGTGGAGCAGTGTTCTTGCTGAGGTCACCGGGCACTAGATACTGCCAGAATCCGTGCAGTGTACCCTGCCCTGCTGCCAGATCCATGTGCAGCACACTCCTAGGACTGCTCCTACAGCCAGAATTCTGGCTTTGGCAGCAGTAGTGGAACTGTGCAGGGGCACTTACCACAAAGATCCTGCAACAATAGAGTGATCACGCCAGGGTCCAATCTTGGAGAAACACTGCCCCCCCAACTCAGTGCACTGCCAGAGGAAACTAGAAGTCACTCTATAGGGATGCTGGTGCTGCAGAGCGACAGGGACAAAGTGCAGTGGCTGAGGGAAATAAGCATTTGCAGGCTTGGTACCCCCAGGATTAGACTGAGCCTAAGTGCAACACTCACCAGTGGAAATTGAACACCCGAGGTAGGCAGGCCTCAGCGCTCACAGCTGGCTGGTAGCCGAGGGCAGTGGCTGGGCCTTGGGGGCATTGACCTTTCTTTGACTCTGACAGGTGCTAAGCCCTGGCCCTTCGCATTATTGGAGGAAACAGGACTGCAGCCCTGCGGGTCACCAGTGATTAGGCGTGAAAAAGGAACAAAGTGGAGAAAGAGACTCAGCCCTCTGGTCCTACTGTGCTACCAGGCAGGCCTTTCTGATTCTGTAGAGCACCGGAGAGAGCCAAATCTGAGCAGCCAGTAGACCTCTGCTATCTAGCTGCTGAAGACATTTCAAACTCTCCCACCTGAGAATTTGTACTGACAGAGTCAATTGGTTTGGAACCCCTAACTTGGGACAATTACCCAAGGAGTCTCTAGGGGGATGCCCTGGTTGTGAAGTAACAGGAAGGGTCAATTTTCCCATTCCAGTTATTGTCTGGGGAGGTGGGGTTTCTTAATTGCTTGTATTTCTTCACAGCTAAAACTTCTCCAGAGTCACTGATCCACCAGGATAGGACAAGAACCAGTTGAATACAAGACTGAGCCACCTAACCCCACCACACCAAGCAGGTTTCCCCAGCCTCAGACTGTAATACTGTACAGGTCCTTTGCCAAACTAAAGGGGGAAAAGCTGCAGTCATCAGTCCCAGATTCTTAACAAAGGGCTTATTAACCACAACTCCAGGAAACCCCAATCCAACCTCACCTTACCAGACCACCTAGCCAACAGTGAAAAACAATCATGAGGCAGAATCAG
>CAUYPK010061583.1:0-26178 GCA_963574355.1 Loris lydekkerianus
CCCGGCCTGAAACTGCCTCTACCTAGATACAGCCAATGTGGTACCATGCCACTGGCCCGACCCTGTCACTCACCTCTTCCCCCGCCTTCTTTCCCTGCCCCTTCTCCACAATAAAAAATAAATAAATTCAAAAAAAAAAAATAAATAAAAAATAAAATAAATAAAAAAAAAAAAAAAAAAAAAAAATGGAAAAAAATTAAAAAAAAAAAAAAAAAAAAAAAAAAAAAAAAAAAACACATCCACTATCTCATTTCTCTCCTTCTATGCAATGGCTTCTCATCTTCTTCTCCTAAATCCAAATTTATTCACTGTACACGGGGGCAAGCTTCTAACTACTCCATTTTATCTGCTGATGAAGGTGTGTTGAGCATTTATACTTTTTAAATATAGGAGTTTTTAAATTAGGAATTTCTTTCTACTTCTCCTTTATAATATGATTGGGATAGTCTATGGATGTGTGGGTACATTATTTCATCTGTCAATTTCATTTTAGGATCATAAAAAGAGAAGTTCAAAGTATTTGTTATCAAAAGAGGGCATCAGGTCTGGTTGTGCCCAGACTCCCTGCTGTAGAGCACGTCACCTCCCAGCCGCCAGGTTCTTCAAGGGACCAGTTCTTCCTGCAACTCAGGACAGGGCTTTGGAGTCTGGGAGCAACATTCCTGCCTTCTCATTCCAGAAAGGCAGATGACACATCATGAGATACTCCTGCCCAGGGGTATCCCAGAGCCCTGTAAGTGACCAGATGCCAGAAGCAAAAGCTCTGCCAGTTAAGACTGGTCTGCTTGTCACTTCACAGAACACTGAGCAGGGGACAGGTCGCTTAGAGAGTTATTACTGCCTGGGCCAGGCGCAGCTGACACTCTCCCCACAGAGTCCCTGTCAAGGCTCATGTGTGTCCAGCAGCAGCTCTGGGATGTGAAGAACTTTATCAGAAATAAAGTTACAGAATAAGACTCAGACTCCCCATTGCCCCTGCTCGGCACAGGGCAGCCTGGGATGTGAAGACAAGGCCAGATTTGTGCCCTAGCTGCTCAAAAGAACAGCATCAACTTTAGGGCCTCCCTGGAGCACCTCAAATTGGATTAAGACACCTGCCCGTGATGTCATTGTGGGAGGGGTGATGAGGAACCTAGGGTGTCAGAGCTCTGGAAGGGCAGCTGCCCTGGGCTACACTTGCTGACAGCAGGGACAGGGGAGTTGCTAGACTGCGGTGGCATCTTGGGCCACACAGAACTCCAGCACCCTCAGGAAGCCCAGGGATTCCTCATCCCTCCACAGCGTTCCTCTCGTACAGACAGGCAGATCTGACAACAATTTCACTGCAGTACAAGTGCTGGGTGGAGGGAAGGTAGGACGCTGTAGGAGCACAGGGGGAACTGCATGACCTTTTTGTGGAAATCTGAGCTGTGTCTTCAAGAACAAGACACATCTGGCTGGGAGTGGTGGGTGGGGTGGGGGTGGGCCAGGATGCAAAATATTTCAGCACATCCAGGGTAGAAGGGACAAGGGCAGCAGGATGAAGCAGACAGGGCCAGATCACAGGACACCTCATGCCAGTCTGGGCACTGGGTTTTATCAATTCAGAAGACTGGGAGCCGTCAAGGGTCTGAAGCTTGAGGTGCCACCTTCCCTGAAGGCAAATCTCTCTGGTAGTTTGATCAGTAGCCTCCAGGTGTCTGGGCACAACTCACAGACTGCGGGGGGATCTAGCCCTGATGGCTTTGACAGAACACTCCCACACTCCATCCTACTCCCCTTGTCCCTTCCACCCTGGATGTCCTGAAATATTTTGCATCGCCCCCCGCCCCAGCCAGGTGTGTCTCGCTCTGGAAGGCACAGCTCAGACTTCCACAGTAAGGTCACGCAGTTCCCACTGTGCTCCTTTTACTGTACAAGTCCCAGAAGAGAGCTGGTGTACACAATGGTCACACCTGGATGGGGCCCAGGGGACCCAGTTCCAGCCTCAGCAATGCCATCTACTGCTGTGACACCCTGGGTGGCCTCTCCACATCCTTGTGCTTCAGGGGGACAGAGTTTTGGGGGGATGAAATAAAGAGCAAACTATAAGCCATGCTAGAGGTGGGGGTAGGCCGCCCCACAGCAACCACCAAAGAAAACAGACGATTCTGTGTTTATTCTGATGTGTCTGAGGAGGGGGAAAGTCACCAAACACAGTGATTTCACAGATATTACAGCTACGGGCAGGACTAAATGTTAAAGTCACTCTTTTAGAGGTGGATTTGGATAAAGACATGAAGTGATGGTCCTAAAAGGGAAGACCTGCCTCTCGCCTTTGCCCTGTCCAGAGACACTCGGATCGTGAGTGCAGGTGTTGGATACAGGGACTTCTCGACTCCCCAGGGGCTCTCCGTGATAATTGACAGTTCCCCTGTCAGACAGGAGTGTGTATCTGTATACATATTGCTGGTGTTCCGAAATTCTTGAGCAAGAGGGAAGAAATGGAGAAAGCCTTCGTTAGGGAAAGGCTCAGATGGCAAGCCGCCAGATGTCTTTACACAAGCAGCCCTATCTCAACCTTCAAGCTGATTTCAAGAAGTCATGGCTCTCTCCTCTTACACAGCACATTTATAAATCATGAAAATGTGTATTCAGTCAGTAGTGCAGACACTGGAATGCATTCTCCACCCCCCAACCCCACCCCAGGGCAGCCCACAAGAGCCTGTCCAATTCCAAATGGGACCTGTGCTGCAGAATGGGCAGCAGCCTGGTGAATGGAGTACACAGACAGATGCCATCTAAGACAGAGACCAGCTCCTCCTTCCAACTCCACCCGCTTCCCGGGTTTCAGCTGGTGCTAAGCACTTTCCAAGTGGAAGGAAGGTTCATCCCTGCAGCGCAGTCCACTACCCTGTCCACCTCTTTCAGACCCTCTCTTTCCCCTGAGCTCCTCCCAGCATTACCCTCTCCTGATGCAGAGTAAGTAGGAGGGTTCCCCTGGCAAAGGAAATCAGGTGTGAAATGGTGTTTTAGGAGCTAAACAGCCTGTGTAAAAGTTACAGACTCCTGAGACATCGTGGTGCATTTGGGGAGCCCCAGGGGTTCCCTGCACCTGGGCTAGACACTGGCTGTTCCATTATTGCTTCTCTTTCCCTTTCTTTCCTTATACTTCCCTAAACTTCATTTCACTCAATGTAGCTTCTCCCAATTAAGTTCGGGAAAGAAGGAAATCTCGCTGAACTATCCTGCTCATCCAACACAATCAGCCCTCTGTTATCTGTGGTTTCCTCGTCCATCAAAAATATTCCCCCCCAAATGGATGGCTGTGTCTGTACTGAACATGAGCAGACCTTTTTTCTTGTCATCCCCTAAACAATACTGTATAACAACTATTTACATAGTATTCACGTTGCCACAGATATTATAAATGATCTAGAGATGATTTAAAGTACACAGGAGGATGTGAATAGGTTACATGCAGACACGATACCATTTTATACCGTAGACTTGAGCATTGAGGACTCTGGTGTCTTTGGGAGTTCCTGGAACCAATCCCCTACGGGTACTGAGGGATGACTGTCTACATGACTTGGAGCACACAGATTCTTTTAAGGATTCACTTCTTTAACTTTCTGTGTGTGTACACATGTACACACAAATGCACACTACGGCATGGGTACTTTTTTCTGACAATTTCCTTTCCTCTTTCCCTGTATTCTACAGACAGCTGCATTTTAAAAAGAATCCCAATTAAGCCAAATGAATCTTTAATGAGTATTTAATTGAGATCCTTCCAGACATGCAATAGTTGGAAAAAAGATGAGCCTTTTTACAAACATAGCACAGAGTTAAAGAGGATGGAAAAGGGCAAATGTGAGTTTCTCATCTCCCGCCAATTCCCTTCGACCACTCCTGGTTTTAGTTGCTCCTTCTCTGCTTGCATTTCTGCGTCTATGGACTCTCCTATAGACCAGTAACAAGGCAGATACACACTTCTGTCGGTGAGCTGCCAGTGTGCCCAGAAAAGACAGGCAGCCTGCAAGTCCTTCCTACCCCTCCCTCCAAAGGTCTGACACAGTTTGGGGGATAGCAGAGGCTCAGGGGCCTATGTATGCTTTTGAGTTTTTCCTGCAAGGCCCATGGTTTGTATAAAGGGTCCACAAACTGCTTCTTAAAAGCCTGGAGAAGAAATATTTTAGGTGTTACAGGCTCTATGGCCTCTATCACAGCTCGTCGTTTCTGCAGGTATAGTGCATAAGGAGCCACAGACCATGCATAACCAAGTGAGTGTGGCTGTGTCCCATAAAACTGCATTGACAAAACAGGCACCAACCTGTGGGTGGTAAGAAGCAGCCACCCAGCACTATAGCCTATAATAGGATGCATGGCCGTATGCCATTCTGACCCCTCTCCGCCCACTGCCGTGCTATGTCCCTGGGTGGGTTCCTCACCATTTCCTAGACTTCCATTTAAACCTCACCACCCCTCTCTTTGTCCTTTTCATCTTTCCCTGCCCCTTCCGGCTCCTTCTGGTTCAACTGCCTCACCTCTACCCCATCATAATGCTCAGGCATCATTCCCCCTATAAAACCGCCCTTCACACTGGGCTGTCTGGTGCTTCTCCAGGCTCCAGCACACCGTGGCTACACCTCCCTGCTACTGTCAGTCATCCCCACACTGCGGCACCCAAACATCTAGCACCTGCCCTGTCACCCACAGTCTATCCTAGCAAGCTCCTAAGCACCTGAAGTCTGAGTGTCTCACACACACACGTGAACATTGAAGTGTGTGCCTGGGGGCGGGGGGCTAAGTCCTACTGGATTAGAGCACTGAGCACAGAGGCCAAGATCAGGAATTTGATGTCAGGTGGGCAGGATCATGGTTTACAAAGATATGTCCTTGGGCTCAAAGCAGAAAGGCCCTGAAACAGCACCAATCTGTCCTGACCTCTGGGAAAACATCTCAAAGTATATGATGGCAGCTCACCACCACCAACAGGAGGCTTGTTACTACATTATTGCTATAGTTCCAATAGAAGTGGCGGCTATGTTTTGAAACTCCAACCAGGAAGTTGTCTTACATCTCAAAAGAAGGCCTTTACTGAGCATATGCTTCTAACTCCTGTAGGAATTATACTACCCAGCCTTTCTGCCTATCAGTTCAGAACAGCCTTCATGATAATCTATGTCTATGAAGTAACCATTTCTCATTAGGCAGCTGCTGATAGAACTTACCATCCTAGTAGAAAATGACCTTCTTGCTTCAATGGAAATATTGTTACATTAGATACAAAATATATTTCTATTGTTAAACTGTAACAATGAGACTATGGAAAGTTTACCATCAGGGGAAGCAGGGGGTCCTCCCATGGTAAATAATATTCATTTAAAAAGAAGGCAGAGCTGTGAATTCAGTTCTCCCTGTTCTGCAGGTAAACAGAACCAGAGAGGCTCCTCAAACATCATGAAGTTACTGTTCAGCCTTTAGCAGGCCATTCAACTTTGAAATAGAAAGAGAAGTTTCCCAATGCATAACAGGAGCTTAGATATTTCAAATGGGATAAGTGAGGCAAACCTTAGATCGAAGTGCTATCTGCATATAGGACATTTTGCCTCATACTCAAACTATGCAGTTAAGAAGAGAGCATAGTACTAGGGCTGAAGGCACCGGGTACAAACACTACACTAGTGTTCACTGAGTGCTTACACTGTGCCAGGGACCCTGGATCATTTCTTTTAATTCTAACAACCACAACATGATGTGAATAATATTATTGCTGCTCCTCTGTTGTATAGGCAAGGAAGCAAATTATGAGACACTTAAGTCAGCAGCTACAAAACGGGCAAAGTAGAATTGGAACCCTGATTGCTGGCCTCCAGTCCATGACCCTACCTCTAGTCTCAATGGTGGTGCTTTCCATGGCTGGGGAAAGTGGTTCACACCTGTAATCCTAGTATGGAGGGAGGCTGAGGCAAGAGGATCACTTGAGGCCAGGAGTTTGAGACCAGCCTAAACAAGAGAGAGACCCCCATCTCTACAAAAAAATAGAAAAATTAGCCAGCTGTGATGCACACCTCTAGTCCAAGCAACTTACACAGCTGGTTTAGGAGGCAGGAGAATGGCTGGAGCCCAAGCAGTTTGAGGTTACAGTGAACTATGATGATGCCAATGCACTCTAGCCTGGGTGATAAAGTAAGACCCTGTCTCAAAACATAAGCAAAAAAATTCCCTTAACAGCAACAGCAACAACAACAAAAAAACAATAAAACCCCAAAACACAGAAGCACATTTTGGAGATGCAAAGAACGTAATGACTTTCTACATTACAGAGACAGGGAAGCTGATGGGCTAATGCTGTCACTATCCACCTGTGTCTTCTGCTCCCCCGCCCCCCAACCTCTCAGAAAACTTTTGAACATTGATGGAAAATGGGCAGCAGAGCATTTGACAAAATACAATAAATGTAGTGAGGGAGGCAAAATGGGAAGATGAAGAGAGTCCCTGATTTAGAAGTGCAGTGTTTGTGTCTCGTCCCACGCTAGAAACTGAGTCTCATGTCCCTCTCTATGAAACTGTCAGGTGAGATACACCTCAGTCTCTCGTCATTAGAAGAGTGAGAATATGTAAGAAAACGTGTCCAGCACTGTGCTTGGCAGAGAACAGGTACTACAGTATTTTTCCCGTCCCTTATCATCAGTTGCCACTTCAAAATATAAGAAGACAGCTCATAGCTACACAGGATAAATCTTCCCTAGACACCCCACACATATCCATGGAGAAATATATTTCAAAGTGCATCTCTCTGCTGCTGCTGAGAACAGAACAAAAATCTACCCTCTATTAACAGTGCATAAAACTGTCTAGGTAAGGCAAAAATGTCATACTTCCAATGTAAAGGCAACTATGAGGAAATATTTAAGTATACTAAAACAGTACAGAAGGAAAAAAGACCATTAAAACAAACACTGCGGAAGATTTCAAAGCAAGAAGTATTGAAACATGTAAGTACTTTGATCAGTAACTAGAGAGTAAATTGGACTCTGTGACACTTTTATACAACACAAACTGGCAGCCTAAAATAGTCACAGCACAGTATATGAAATAGATTTTTTTAACCAAATACATTTTCAGAGGGCTAAAAATCTACATAAACAAATTATATGGGAAAGAAAATCTTTTAAGTCCTCCATAGACAACCTTTGGTAAGACTCTGGCTTGAAAACAGACTCACATGCCTTAAAAATAAAATGTTCTGAGTAAAGCTAAGGAGTTTTCATTTTCAGGCCGAAAGAAAACAAAAAGCAAAATGGCTTTTGTGCAAAGTTCAGAGTTGAATATTTGCTTGCCATTTAGGAGGTGGAAGCTGGCTGGGTGGAGACCACCGTATTTGGAGTTCTGGAAGTTTTAAACTGTCTCTCTCTCCTCCTTCATTTTCTTACAGACTGTGGCTGTCAATCACAACTGCACATTGGTTCTCTCATTCCAACCAGACTATGGGTCTCAGGGGTGTGAAGCATATTATGGCCCTTAAAGCTGCTAACCAACATCTCATGGCTTCTCTACATTGAAAGGGCAGATAACAAACTTGCTTCCTAAAACCAGAAAGCGAGCGCTCCAGGTCCCCCAATGAAATGAAGGTCCCTTCCACACCCACAAGAAAGCTACTCGGTTTCAGTACTTTCGCTTTCTTTCTTTATTTTTAAGACAAGTAAAAAATTAAATGCACACACTGTTTCCACTTCCATTCTTATATGCTTACGTATTTTTAAAAATCCCTCCATTTTCCTTTCTTTACAGTAGAGAAATTCGTAATAAAGACGCTTGCTTGAAAGGCAACCCATTCTGAATACTGACTTTTCAGAAGACAAAGAAGTGAGGAGGCAGAGTTGGGCTGAAATTTTTAAGGCAAGCAATTACGCATATCTATTTTCAAACAATAAGAGCGTCCGGAATGCACAACGCTGCGAAGCAATGCGAGGCGTGGGAGACCGGCAGACGAAGCTGGAGCGCCCCGTGTCACCAGAGCCGGAGTCACCGCAGCGCAAGTCCCAAGCTCGCTGACCGGCAAGCGCTGAAAGAGGAGCCGGCAAGCACCGGACACACCTCTCCTCGGAGGGCGAGGCTGGGGAGCGCGTGGAGACTGCGGGAGCGCGGGCAGGACGCGCGGCAGGTCCCGAGGAGGGAGAGGACAACGGAGCTGGGGGTGGGGGCGGAAAGCCGCGAGGTGGCAAAGGCGCGACTGCAGATCAGATGGAGGGAGGCGAGGTGGGGACTGGAATTAGTGACCGACAGGAGAGGACGGGGAAGGGTCCTGGGGCCAGCCGCAGGTTGAAGCTCGGGAGCCCGGCACGAGGTGCGCGCGGCCGGGGCAGGGGAGCAGGGCGCGCCGGTCACCTGTATTGTTTGAAAAGCTGGTCCGACTCCCTAAAGCCATTGTTGAGCAGCATGTTGATGCCGGCCAGGGCCAGCTCCGCGTCCCGCAGGGGCGCCGCCGCCGCCGCGTCCGAGTCTCCGTCGTCCCGCCGCCGCGGCTGCTGCTGCTCGGAACCGGCCATGGGCGCGCGAGGCCCTGCGCTGGGCCGAGGCGAGGTCGGGAGGCAGCCGCCGCAGCGCCGTGCGCGCCCGGAGCCCAGCTCTACCTGCCGGGAGGCGAGCGGAGCGGGCGGCGGGGAGGGGAGGAGAGAGGGGAGGGAGCGAAGGGAGGAGCCGCGGCCCGGCTGCAGCGCGGCGGGGGACGTGGGCGCCGGGCCGCCGCCGCGGGGATTACTCAGCAGCTGCCCGCCCGCCTCCCTCGCTCCCTCCGAGATACCCGGCTGGCGCGGGCACCGGAGCAGAATCCGTTTCCGGGTGTCTCCAACCCCGCGGAGCCGGTCCCCCAGCGACTGCCGCCTCCGCTTCCTGCAGCCCCCGCGCGCCGCCCCGGCCTGGCCCCTCCCAGCCGGGGTCCTACACCGCGCCGCTGGTCGGGCCACCCGGGGGCAGCGCGCCAAGGCTGCTCGGACACGCACGAGGCCCGGAGTCCGGGACTCTCCAACCTTCCCCCAACGGGCTGGACCCAGGAGTTGCGGGACAGCTGGGGAGAGCTGCAGGAGGCAGGGCGCAGAGGGACAGCAAGCGGGTTTGCAAACGGCACGGGGAACCCCGCCCGGGCTGCAGCGCGCGCGCACGGCTGAACAACAGCTGGTGCGGCCGGCGCGCTGCGTTTTGGCCACCAACGTCTGAAACCCCGCGCAGCCCCCGCCCGCGACTCCCAACTTCATCCGGACACAGGGGCCGCCCACTAGCACTGAGGCAGCCAATCCTCGAGCAGGCGGACGGCGGGGCGGGGCCTCGGGACACCTGCCGGACCGCTCCTGGGAGCCCAGCGCTGGGATTCTGGTGGGAGAGCTGCCGGTTCCGGGTTCCACTCGCTCGGGCTCGCCACCAACATTTGCGCGATGGGGCAGGAGGAGAAATGGAGGCCCATATGCCATAAACCTAAATATTTAAAAGTTATAAATCAGGCTGTTAAAATGTGTTTTGACAATTGTACTTGAAACAGAAAAATTAAGTGTAAAGTTACGGTTTCATATGAGTGAATGTCAGCCAGATGTCCAAGGAGACTGAATTTAGTCGTCCTGGTAAAGGTCTCCCTTTTCGGCTGATGGGCTGGTGGCGTCTGGATGTGTAGCGCTATAGAACAAACACGTACTTCATAAACCATCATTTTTCATAAATTTATTCTCTAGTAAAATCACAAATATTAAACATTGTTACAATTAAGATTATGTTCTTAAATGCCAGATTAGACCATCTTTCTTGAATCATTGTATTTCTTAGAGTGTAGTTTATTAAGTTCAACTTGAAGAAACTTTGCTGAAGCATTTATAATGAAATTGCTTTTTAAAATGAGACGCTCAGGTTTAGAAATAACCTATGAATTTTAATGTCCTGCATGATAATGGCGCCAACATGATAAATTATTGCAGAAAAATTACAAACTACTAGTTTGATTTTGTCATATGAATTGCTCTTTTTTGTGTTGTGAGTTGTGTCATCCCTTATATTATGTAAATGCGTACAGTGTTTCCAACATTCGTATAGAGGAGTTTAGGAGTAGTCAGTATTGCTGTCATCCCCAACCGTCCTGTGCAACTGTTGCAAAACCCTGCTGATTCTTCTTACTTCTGGAACCCAAGTTGGAACACTGCCAGAAACAAGAAAATGGATGATTCTCACCCTTGGGAAACTATACTCTGTACTTGTAATGCAGGAATCTCAATATTCATGTTGTCTGAGAAGGAGGATTTGACAAGTTGACCATTTTTTTAATCTAAGCATCAGCAGTTCATGGCATTCAGAGGCTGTAATCTTTTGTTTTTAGGACATGGAGCTAAAGAAGCGTTCCCTGAGAACTGAACAGCGTCAATCACGAGAATGGATGTCCAGGGTTGTGCGGCTCGCGGAACGGGTTGTGTGTGTTTGGTACATTTACATGTGTGTACGTCTAAAGCCAGGCTTAGGGACTGTGGCGCCCACTGAGGCCCACATGAGGCTCTTGCGGGGGAGAGGGCCTCATTGGTAATGGGAGCTGCCACCCTGACAACATGCCCAGCACTCACAGACTGTCTGGATTTTGGATCAGTGGAAGCATTCACTGTCAAATCCCCGAAACAATGTAGTCAATAAGGGAGGGAAGCCAAGGGCACAACACTAAACGTGGGATACAGCCTGCCCTTCTCCCACCGGGGAAGACAGCCAAGCATGGCCCTCTCTAGTGCAGTGGAGGGGAGGGAAAAAAATTTCAAGGAATTGATGCCTCTGTGGGCATTGTGAATAAGTTGCACTTGGGGCCGTGCATCTGAGGCTGGGGGAGGAGTGAGCGAAGTGAAAGAGTCTTTGTGGGGATAGTTCCACCCCACACAGTTGATTCTGCAGACTTCAGAAAATTTAACTGGTTTTGTTTGTATCGTGTCAGCAGATGTATACTGGCTTTGTGGCTTTTTTAAAAAATTCTGGTATATTCCACAAAGAAATATCAAATTTGATGTCTGTGGTTACTCTACATAATGGCAACAACAATTTCTACAACAATAAATTTTTTCATGATTTTTAAATTTCCAAGTGCCAAGAATTGTGCTAAACGTTTAATATATATTTTTTAAATTTCAGATTAAATGAGGGTGCAAACAATTAGCTTGCAATGTTTGCGTTGTTTAGGTAAGGTCCCTGTTGTGGTTGTGTCCCTCCTCCAGGAGGTGCGCCATATACCTTTACATTGTGCCATTAGGTAGGGAGCAAGCCAATCACTGTCCCTCCTCCTCCTCCCAACTCAAGTTAAATTGAATTGTGAAGGCTTTGTCAACCAGTTTGATGTAAGCATTCCAAATTGTATATAAAATCAGCACATTGTACCCCATAAATGCAGTAATGTACACAGTTATGATCTAATAAAAAATAAATAAAAGCAAAAAATTTTTTTAAAAATGAGTTTTTCTCTTGTAAGGCCATGTATTAGTTCATCTACTAGCTTCACATTAGTATTGAATACATTGGATGCTTGCTTTTCCATTCTTGTGATACTTTAATGAAGAAAATGTTCTCCAATCCAGATTAATAAAAAAGTTATAAAGTTTTGGCTCAGTGCCTGTGGCTCAAGCAGCTAAGGCGCTAGCCATATACACCTGAGTTGGCAGGTTGAATCCAGCCCAGGCCCACCAAACAACAATGACGGCTGCAACCAAAAAAAATAGGCATTTTTGGGGTCACCTTCAGTCCCAGCTACTTGGGAGACGGAGGGAGGCAGGAGAATCGCTTGAGCCCAGGAGTTGGAGGTTGATGTGAGCTGTGATGCCACAGCACTCTATCCAAGTGACAGCTCGAGGCTCTGTCTCAAAAAAAAAAAAAAAGTTATAAGATCTTCATCTTTTTATGGCTGAATAAGATTCCATAGTGTACATATACCACAGATAATCCATTCATGGGTTGATGGGCACTTGGGTTGATTCTACATCTTGGTGAGATGAGCTATGATAAACAATCTAGTGTAAATGTCTTTTTTTCTTCTGGGTAGATACCTAGTAATGAGACTTCAGAGTCAAATGGAAGGTCTATTTTGAGTTCTTTGAGGATTCCCCATACCTCTTTCCAAAGAGGCTATATTAGTCCTACCAACAGTGTACAAGTGCTCCCTTCTGTCCACATCCATACCAGCGTCTGTAGCTTTGGGACTCTGTGATGTGGGCTATTCTCGATGGAATTAGGTAATATCTCAGGGTGGTTTTGATTTGCCTTTCTCTGATGATTAGGGAGGATGAGGATTTTTTCATATATTTGTTGTCCATTAGTCTTCTTCAGAGAAAGTTCTTTTCATGTCTCTTGCCCCGTGATAGATGGGATTGTTTAGTCTTTTTTTGTTGATAAATTTGAGTTCTCTGTAGATATACTTTTTGTTTCAAAAAATTTAGGAGACACTAGTGTTTTGTTTTTTGTTACATGGATAAATTGTATTATGCTGAAATCAGGGCTTTCGGTGTACCCATCACCAGAACAGTGTACATTGTACCTGATAGATAGATAGGTTTAACTGTTGAGCAATTAAGCCAAGGACAAGCGCAACTGTGCAATAACAGGCAGGGGTGATGGTGGGTAGAGGGATAACTGTACCATATAATATATATCTGAGGTGTACAAATGTGATTTAATCAGACACCATACAATTAGATTAGCATCATCATGATGAATGGATGTTTACAAATATTCACCCTGTGGTGCATGATACAAAAAGGGTTCAAAATGCGTCCCAAAAACTGAAGGAAGAGAACACATGATCCAGTAATACTTGTGGACTCTGCAGTTGACCTTGACACCTGCCCAGAATTCACCTTGCAGTGTGGGAGTTAAGATTGTGTTTTCTTCACTAGATGATGGTAGCAGATTATAATGGTGGATAATGATGGGCATTTAAGAGGTCATAGTATATATTACCCACAAAAGGAAGGAAAATCCGCAGGGCACCCCACAATTGACATTGTGAGATTCTCAGCACCTTCTTGCAAAACTAATACTGTGTTTGTTCAAAAGTGCACTTGGCTTCACCCAAATAGGATTTTTCAAGTGTTTCCTTTGGAAGTTGAGAGAGGGAAAAGAAAAGAAAAACAAAAGCTAACAAATGGAGGAAAGAACCAATTCCCTTCCTAAACACCCTGTGCGTATTGCCAGTATTTTGTGGGTTTTCATGTGATTTCATTATGAAAATGAAAGTCCAAATGATTAGTAAAAAACTTTTAGGCCTGTGTTTCCCTTTACATGGCTTTTTTTGTTGAGTTAAGAAGGGTTGCAAGCAACAGGAAAACCTGACCCATGCTGGCTTAGAAAAGCAATTTATTGATTTGTGTAGGTTTCCCCAAATGAGGCTGTATCCACAACTCCAACTCTGTGATTGGGACCCAGTTTCTCTTCTCTGCCTTTTAGCTCTGCCACCTTTATGCTAAGTGGCTTTATTCTCAATTAGCCCTCCTATCCTGGTCTCAAAATGGCTTTTGTGGACTCCCAGTGCTACATGCTTGCTGATCACATCCTGCAGGGAAGCTTCACTTCTCTAATAGCGTAATGGAAATTCCCTACTTGAACCTCATTGGCTTTGATTGGCCTGCTTGCTGTCAGGTGCCCATACTTGAACCAATCAATGTGGCCAAGAGAAGCAGAGCATTCTGATTGGTTAAGCCAGTTGGAGCCTGCTCTGGGACCTGGAAAGGAGAAACCAATTTCACCCAAATTGCCTGGCTGACAAATTCTACATCTATTAGGAACAGAGAGGTGAAAACTGGACATCAGAGATATAATCACCAACATCGCCTGCCCTTGTCTTCCTAACCATGTTTAGAGTTTTTGGAGTTACATTTTAAATGCATTTAGAGAATAAAGTACCATAAGAAAATATTACTGTACATGCTCTGGTTATATTACAAATTTGGGGTAATGCTAATAATCATGCTTTCATGTATCTTTTTGTAAATCTGTACCATAGTAAAAATAAAAATGACTGGAATCCTAAGAAGGAGAAAAGTAGGGAAATTCATGTCATTACATTTTTATGTCATGTTAGCTTTACCATCAAGTTCAGTCCTTTTACTCTGTCGCAGGGGAAGTAAGATTAAGTGCTTTTAATTAGGCAAATTAAGTCAAGGGTTCACGTGTAAAACCATACAGCGGGTTCTTTCCTCCTCTGCCCACAAGTGGGTCAGGAGCTTGCCTCTAAGGAAGGGAACACATGGTAGGCCCAGGGGAGTCCTCTTGGCTGTTTTCCAGGGGTGTGTGGCTCTGAGAGGACACTTATGCTGCCCGGGAGACCACAGTGGTCCACCTGGGGCAGGAAACCATCCCCCTTTGGACTGAACACCTTCTCCAATGCGCATAGCTACTGGAGTGCAGTAAGTGTTTAAACAGGCCCAAGGGAGATCATTTTTCCACGGTTGTACTGATTCAGGGAGAGGAAGGCGTTTTGTGTCTTCTGCGCTGGCCAATTCAAGCCGTGGGCCCCCCTGCACCAGCTCTTAACTGGGGTGAGTCTTTCAGTGAAACTGCAGGGCTTGAAGACCAAACTCTTGGTCTTCAAATTGTGTCTCGTCCTCCCTCTCTCTTCCCCTCTCCAGGAGGCTTCCCTTCCCTTTAACCCATGTCCTTCCTTTCCTTGCTAGTCCCAGAATCTACCACTGCTCCTTCTTCCTTACAGAAAAATCAGGTTTCCCTCTCCCTTGGGCCTTCTCAGGACTCAGGTCTTTTGTAGCCTCTGGTCCTGACTTCTTTGTCTGCTGACTGTTGCTCTGTAGAGGGAAAGATCCTCTCTAGAGTCGTGATCTGGGTGTGCTGAGTCCCTGAGGAGGAAATCAGATGAGCTCTGAGCGCGTGGATGGGGCCGGAGAGAGCTGTCAAAACGTGCAGCAGGCTCCGGCCAGTGCACTAGTGGCTTTTCTCCTGGAGTACCTTAAACCAAACATATCTCGCGTCTGAGATTAATTTCTATCTGGGGTCTTCCATTCATGTGACTTTCCCTTGTTCTCACTCTCAATCCTGGTCTTATCATTCTAAGATACTGTTAATCCTTTCCTATTCAAATGTGGGGCACGTGGCGTGTTTTCTCTCTGCTCACTACTCTCCTCTCTTGACTGCGGGAGGAGGGAGGTCACGTCTTTCAGTTCCCCTAACCACATACGTGAATCTATTTTGGGTGGAGGCAGCAGCAGCATTGGCGTTCACTTCTCCGAGTGGACTTGTTTCCAAATCTTAAAGTCTAGTCAGAGTCTGCAGGACGGTCCAGAGAATGTAGCTGATTGAAATCTGTAAGTTGTAGGGTGAAGGTGAGTTGTGAAAAGGGTGAGCTGGAACCACAGGGGGAGCGAGACTGGGCCCAGAATCTAAATCTTGGATTATGCATCTGATCCAGCAATGCATTCACTTTGTGACTTGGGGCCGCTTTACTTCACCTCTTTCAGCCTCAGTTTCCCCATTTCTAATGTGAAGACAATGGGTGCCTTCAAGGCAAACAAAATAGAAGGCACGTGGAAGTGCTCTGTTAATCTGTAATACCAAGATTTTATCTGAACCTATTCAATTCATTTTCTAATATCAATTAATGTCAGTGGATACTTCTGTTCCTATATTTACTTGTTAACTGTCATCTTGAAATATCCAGGTAAAAGAAAATCTGTGTAATACCAGATGCATCATATAAAGATGTTTGATTTAAACCATTTTTATTTTTGGAAACAGAGTCTCCCTCTGTTGCCCTGGGCAGAGTGCCATTGCGTCATATCTCACGGCAACCTCAAACTCTTGGGCTTGAGCAATCCTCGGGTCTCAGGCTCCCCAGTAGCTGGGACTACATGCTCTACTAGCCACTGCACACCTGGCTAGTTTTTCTGTTTTTAGTAGAGACAGGGTCTTGCTCTTGCTCAGGGTGGTCTTCAACTTCTGAGTTCAGGTGATCCACCCACCTCAGCCCCCCAGAGTGCTAGGATTATGGGCATGAGGCAGCTCCCCAGACCTGATTTAAATCATTTCTTACATAAACAATATCTTAGTTGTTTTTCATGCAGCTGAGAAAAAAGTGAAGATTTTCTTCAGAATGTATACAAAATAAAAAGTCAAAATGTCTATATTTTGGGGTTCTTCATTTGGCTTTGAATTGTTTCTGCTTTAATAATCCATTAATATCATTTTAACACTGAAAGGTTGGACAAAGAAATAGATACTTGGTATGAAGATTTTTAAAATCCCCTTCTATGTTCTGCGTGTAAAATATGTTTTATAGTCAGCTTGTTTGTCTCTGTAAGGAGAGATACATTGTTAATAGAAAATAATGTTTTAACAATAAGTAACTTGTGTTTTGCTCTGGGGTTACATTAGCAATCTATTCCAACCCAGAACCCTGTACCTCGGAATTCCCCTACAGTAACTTAAGGTACCTGTTGAAGGAAAATGTTTTCTGTCAGCACAGGTAATTCACACGGGTCCTGTCACATTACCTGTGCAAGTGGACAGCTTAGAGCTGATGAGGCCACACTGTGGTCCTTTACAGGACACCCACTGAGTGCTTCCACTGTGTCAGGAACAGGGATAAGTGCTGGCAATACTTATAATAATTCCTCAATCGACTTAGTATCATCTAAATGATTTAAACAAGCTTACATCTTATGAATTGATAGTCACTGATATTTTAAATAATTTGTTCATTCTTATTTATTTATTTATTTTTGAGACAGAGTCTCAAGCTGTCACCCTGGGTAGAGTAAGGCAGCTAGTCCAATAGAATTAAAAAAAAAAATAAACAGAATGTATACATGCATTGTATATATTATTAATATATACATTGTAATATAATACATCATATTACATTACACTTTTATATAAATATTTTCTCCTTTATATACCTTGGGAGACTACAAATGCTTTAAGATGCTATTTTTATCCTTCTAATTCCTTTTCTGGAATTGTCTTTAAAAATTTATTCCCATCGTTTTAAATATCCTCAATTGTGGTAGATCTTTGCCATGGTGTCACAGCTCACAGCAACCTCAAACTCTTGGGCTTAAGCGATTCCCTTGCCTCAGCCTCCCACGTAGCTGGGACTACAGGCACCCGCCACCATGCCCGGCTATTTTTTATCATAGTTGTCATTGTTATTTGGCAGGCCCCGGCTGGATTTGGACCTACCAGCTCCGGTGTATGTGACTGGCACCCTAGCTGCTGAGCTACAGGCGCTGAGCCTAATTTGTTCATTCTTTACACCTTTAGAGTTTGCTAGGTGACTTGTTTCACTAACTTACAGCAAATCCTTGATTTTTTGGTCCCCGAAACAGCATTAACTACTTGTCATCGAAGCTTATCACTGTTTTTGATAAATTTCACCTCTATCTTCCAAAGAAGATCTACCATAATTGAGGATATTTAAAATGATGGGAATAAAATTTTAAAGACAATTCCAAAAAAGGAATTAGAAAGATAAAAATAGCATCTTAAAGCATTTGTAGTCTCCCAAGGTATGTAAAGGAGAAAATATTTATATAAAAGTGTAATGTAATATGATGTATTATATTACAATGTATATAATATATACAATGCATGTATACATACTGTATATATATATATACATATATATATATTTTAATTCTATTAGACTAGCTCCTTACTCTAAGGAGGGTACACATACGCAGACATACACAACACATACACAGAAATATTAAAAACTCATTTTCAAAATATTCTAAAATTAAATAGTGGTGGTGGTTGCACAATTTTATAAATACTAAAAATCCATTGAATTTTACACTTTAAATAATGACTTTTATGGTACATTAATTATATCCCAATAAAGTTGTAAATTGACAAATGAAAGTATTTTTAAATATTCTAAACCACAGTGTGTGAAGCAGTGGGAGAAGGGAGTTAATGGTTTCATTCCCGTGATTTCATATAAAACTGGGGCATAAAAAAATCATTTATTGTGGGGGAAAATATCCTCTTTGAAGTGTGTCCTTAAATCCAGAATGTCTGCTGACTTTTATCACTTCAGGGAGCTGGTTTAAGACTTTATAAATGTTGTTACATTTAATTCTCAGAGTAACTGTGTGGTGAGCTTTTCCCCAAGTTTACTAATGTGAAAATAAAAACAAAGAAGTTGGATATCTTTCCCAAGGCCATGCAGTCAATAAAAGTAAGAGTGAAGTTTAAATGAAGGTTGCATTGCCTGCAGTGATTAAGTTCTTATTGTTAAAATGAAACCTGGAGAGACAACTGAGGGTGTACACACACACAGACACATCCTTACGAATTTCATGGTATAGCTCTTCCTGAAAGTAGCCATATTTCTCATTTAGAAGGCATTTGAAAGACATGAAAATATGTGATCTCATATACAATCTAATTCAATAAAACTCGGGCGTAGCCCCTGGCATTTGGATTTTTCCAAGAACCTCAGGTGATTCTCATATCAGCAAACTTCGGACTGTCTTTTGAGGGTTATCCAGATGATAACATCTGGACAGCAGAGTGGCTATTTGTCTTTGTATACATCAGCTTGATTTCTTACCCTTAGGGTATGTTTTAGAATGAATATGTGAGTGAAAACACAACTCCATGCTTGCTTTTCATGGTAAGTCCTGCTTGTAACCTTGTATGTGAACAGTTGTCTTATTAAACTTGGTGCCTATTTTGACCTTAAAAACAAAACTATTGTGTGGAGTATCTTAAGAAAATTCTATGCATTCCATCAGCAAATAATTTGCATGTCTGTCTGGAGTTTAAAGAAATCCCACAAAAGGGTAAGCAGGTCAGAAGACAGGCCCCCATCACGGAGGAAAGCCGGATGGGGACACTAAGGCATCACTTGATTCCTAACTCTTGATGCTTATTTTTGAATGTGTTTACAAAAGAAGACTCGGAACATTTGTCTGTGACATGACTAAAAATACACATTTCTTCACTTCTCACTCTCTTCACCCTGCCATCTCCTCTGAGACAAAAACAGTGAAAACAAGGGCAGACCGTGAGATGATAAGGAGAAAATGCAAATTCCATTTATATCCACAGATAGGGAGCTGGACGCTCAGGTACCACAGGGACAAGTTTCTTCATTTCTAAAACCAGGATGGGGCACAACACCTTGCTGGGCTGGGGAGCAATCTTATCTGCTCCACTGTTCCTAAGAGGAAACCAATGCTCACGGCCTGGCTCCTTCCTCCTGACCAAAAAGTGTTGTTTGTCTCCCTGGGGAAGTGTCATGCTTGCCTGGAGAACTAACACAGACTTGTGTAAATAAAAAATGCTTTCATTACTCTAGTCATAAGGTAGCAATTCTATCACTTTCCTTTGTTCAACTAAGAAATTCAAGCCATTTAAAACAGTGCTCGTCTTTAAAGAGCATCTTTTTTTTCATACACGGGCCATATGATAATCATAGACACACGAGGAGTTCATTCAGGGAATGATGGATTATGTAAATGGCAGATGTATCCAAGATGACTTACTGAACAGATACGTAAGAAAGGGGATAACCAGGGCCAGTTCAGTTCAACAGGATCTTTTTCAAGGAAACTTTGCTGTGGGAGATAAAGTTGAGTAAGATAAAACCCCCAGGACGATTATCCAAAATACACATGGAACTCAAACTATTCAACAGGAAAACCACAAATAATCAGATTCAAAAGTGGGCAAAGAATCTGCATAGATGTTTCTCAAAAGAAAACATACAATGGGCAAAAAAAAAATATGAAAAGTGCTCCACATTGCTAGTCATCAGGGAAATGCAAATAAAAACCACAATGAGATATTATCTCACCCCACTTAGAAGGGCTATAATATAATCAGACAAAAAAACAATCTGGCGAGGATGAGGAGAAAAAGGAACCCTAGACACTGTTGCTGGGAATGTAAACTAGCACAGCCACTATGGAGATTTCTCCAAAAACTAAAAGTAGAGATTCCATAAGATCCAATAATCCACTTCTGGATATTTATTTCCAAGGAAAAGGAAATCAGTATATTAAAGGGATACCTGCACCCCCGTGTATACTGCAGCATTGTTCTTAATAACCATGATATGGCATCAACCTAAAATTTCATTGACAGGTGATTGGTTAATGAAAATGTGGTATATTATAGGATAAAATACTGATCAGCTATGAAAAAGAATGAAACCCTGTCACTTGCAGCAACCGGGATGAACCTAGAGGATATTATGTTAAGCAAAATAAATCAAAATAAATAAATACTTCATGTTCTCAGCCAGATGCAGAAAAATTTGAGCTCATAGGACTAGAGGAGAATTGTGGGTATTAGAAGCTGGAAAGGGTGGGGGAGGGGAGGATGGGGAGAGCTTGGCTAATGGTGCAAAACTGCAGCTGGATGGGAAGAATAAGTTCCGGTGTTCACAGCCCTGTGGTGTGAATATGGTTAACTATAATTTCTTATATTTTCAAAAAGCAAAAAGAGAGGATTTTGACTGTTCATGATACAGATGAATGATAAATGTTTCAGGTGGTGGATATGCTAGTGACCCTGATTTGACCTTACACATTGAATATGTGTACCAAAATATCACTCTGTATCCTATAAATGTATACAATTATTAGTATTACCTGCCAACTAAAAAGAAAAGGAAAATGATACAACCCCTGAATCTGGAAATATTCTAGTCCAATGGGTAATACACACTAATGGATGATTTTATGTAAAATGGTTGTAAAATTAGAGGCATATGGTCTGTACTTTGGGAGCACAGAAGAAAGACATTGCCCTAACTGGGGTTTCATGGAAGGCTTTCTATGAGGGATTTGAGGGTTCATCTGAGTCTGGAGGAGAGAGGTTGGAAATGTATTCCAGGTAGGGGGTGCACTATGAGCAATGGTGCAGACATGTGAGACCAGAACCCCTGAACGGTGCAGCTGTTCTTGAGACTAGAGGGCGAGACAGGAAGAGGGAAGGGATGGGGCTAGCGAGGTGCTTGGTGGTCAGGGCATGCGGCTCTCTGTGCCTTCTCTGGAAGCTGTAGGCATGGCGGAGCCAGTAAGAAATAATATAGGCAGATGAGTGAGGCCAGGCATGGTGGCTCACACCTATAATCCCAGTACTGTAGGAGGCTGAGATGGAAGGATCTGTCTCTTTAAAAAAAAAAAAAAAAAAAAAAGGAAGATAGAAAAGAAAAGAAATTTAGGCAGGGGAATGGCATGGTCAGATTTTGTGGGTAGATGGAAGGCTCATTTGGTTTAGGCTCATTTAATGTGAAGATGACTAGAGATTTATGGGAGGCAACTGCAGAAGATCAGAGCACTTATTAACTGCTTCCATGTGTGAAAAATTGTTGGTTCTTTTTTTGTTGCAAGTGGCAGAGTCCAACTCAAACAGGCTTAAATGGAAGAGATTCAGCTTGAGGATGGCCCTCAGGCATCTGCAGGGCTGGGTTACACAGGTTCACTCACTGACACCAGAATTCCACTTCTCTGCGAGTTGGCCATTCTCTCTCCTGCAGTGGGAGTGCAGGAGAAGAGGAAAATCTTTATTTTGTAGAATTGCTCTGCACATTTCAAGCCTCTGGCATTCTTGCCTCCCAATGCCAAGAGCACCTCCCAGATATTGTAACAACCTGGAAATTCTCATATGTCAAAAAACAAACAAACAAAAAACAAAGCTTCCTGACAGTGGTATTCAGCTCCCATTTCAACTATCATGCTGGGTATTCAAAAGCCCTATTTGCCAGACTGGAGTCTTCTCTACCACCACCAGCTCTTAAAACTCTGTATAGCTAGTGGCCCATTCAGTGTCTTTGCACTGTCTCTGTGAGCCGGTAGCCACCACTAGCCATCTTGTCAAATTGTACTCTTTCAATCTAGATTCCACTCCACGACCCCTTTTAGTTTTTATTTCCTTTCAGCTTCGGTCTCTATGCTTAAAGGAAAAGAGACCTTCTCTTTCCCATTTCTATATACCCATTGTCAAGGATGATTCTGATTGGTGCTGCTTGTGTCACATAACAATCCTGATCCAATCACTGGAGGGAAGTATGCTCTGGCCCACCTAAATATTCTGGGGAGACAGCAAGGTGGCCCATAGCCCCACCAGACCCACATAGAATGGGGTTCAGGAAGTTGTGTCCAAAGAAACATTTTGGAATTGTTGGAAACAATTTATGTCTACCTCAGAGGATAAATAAGCAATAGCAAAATATAATTACAGCACACCCTCCAATGGTGCATACTATGATTAAAAAAAATCTTTTTTCACTTCCTAAAGTCTATTATTATCTCTTACAAAAATTTTTGTGGATTTGGAAAATGACCTACTTGAGTGGGACCCAAGAGTAAATGAAAGACAACTCGGTTAAACATTTCCTTGGGACACTGGTGATAGGACATGTTGGAGATGCTGGGGGCAGAGCCATAAAGAACCAAAAGGCTATTGGAAAACTGGTGGAACAGGGGCTGTGGAAAAGGTGGGAGAATCAAAGGAAAGTCAAGTGGCAGGGACATTTGGCCTGATGGAAGAGTGTCAGTAAACCAAGGTCACAGGAAGGAGAGAGGAGATGATGAAACTTCAACAGACAATTAGAAGGCTTGATTTGTTCCAGGAAAGACAAGAGGCTGAGTATCTAGAACCTAGGAAAATGTTAATCGGTTCCTGAAAGATTTTCTCAAGAACCTTGGCCAAAGGCACTGAACCAGTGGTCTGAAGTCAGAAGTTGGTATTGGAACCTAAGCAAGGTTGACCTGGGGCCCAGAAAGGCCAAAATTCTCCTTTTCCAGAGAAAGGATGTCTGGTAGAAACACTAATAAAAGTAGGCTAAAGAGGACCAGCCTCAGAGACAATTCTGCCAGTTGAGAGAGGTAGAGGAAGCTTTGACTATCCAGGAGACCCAGAGCCTGTTTTCATGTGTTGAACTTGAGCCAGCAAAACTGAATGAAAGCATAGTGTCTGCGTAAAGGTTTGCCTCCAAATTTTCTCACTTTCTAGAGAGGTTCTAGAATTATAGAATCTCAAAGTTCGGTGGAACACAGAAGTCATTGCATCAGAGATCTCAGTTTTTAATCCAGCTCCGGGTAGTTCTGTTGACCTTGACCCAGTTATTTAATGTCTCTCATTTTGATTTCATCATCAGAAATCACAAATAATGATAAAGACTTGGTTTACTTCCCAGGATTCCTGGGATAATCAGGTGACAAGATCTGCTACCCAATGTGGGGGGCCCAGTGCAAATGAAAATGTAAGGCCCTTTGTTTTAAAATTACAAATAATTTTAAGATGGCAGCAGAGCACTAAGCCTTCCTCGGGGGCTGCTTGGAGTTCAGGGTGCTCTGTATCAGAGCCCTGTGTGATTGTACAGGTCTCCTATCTATGAAGACAGCCCTGCCGGGTGATGTAATATACATCAGGGTGCATTAGCAAGTCTGCAGAAAGCTCAACAAACTGGTGAGGATTGCCTTTTTTTTTCTTCTCAACTTTTCAGAATTGTACCCACTTGCTGGGACTGCCACAAGACAGTACCACAAACGGGGTGTCTTAAATAATGCAGATTAGTGGTCTCACAGTTCTGGAGGTTGAAAGTCCAAAATCAAGACGTCGATGTGGCTGCAGAAGGATGGAGTGGTGCCAGGGCTGCTGGTGGCAGGAAGAGAACCATTGCTGTTAGGCATCAGCATATGGAAATCGAAGAACCAGTTCCTTCCTCTGAAGTCAGTTCATATCCAGTTCCCCAGAAGATGATCCTTACATTGCAGATCTCATGCAAGTGGCTGATAACAGTGGCAGAGACAAGATGGCTGACTGAAGCCAGCTTTCCACAGAGGCTCCCCTCCAGAAGGAGAGTTAAAGGACAGAAATTTAGCAAGTAACCTGATGGATTAGAGCTGCACCAAGAGAGAAGGTTGAAGAATGCACATCAACCCCACTGAGGTGAGCTGCGACCACAAGGATACAAACAAAAGGTACAAATTCCATCACCAAGCAAACAGGAGTCCCCTCCCCCATGAGAACAGCTCGGAGTGCCCCACAAACAAATGAGCAGAGTTCAAAGGTGCTCCCACTACACTCCACGGGAGAGACCCTCTAAAAACTGGACCTACCTTTCCTACTAGTGTGCCACAGCATTCTCTTGCCAGGCATAAAACTGTATATGTGCTCTACCTGTAAGTCTGAGCTCCCAGCACTCCCCTGCACTCTCACTCTGAGGTCTGGAGGCCTGTTCCCCAGGAGTCCAGATTCTAGGGTGATTTCTTGAGGGGTTTGGACAGGGCCTTGACTGCAGCTGGTCAGTGCTGATTCTGAGGCACGGGAGTGAGGAGAGAACAGTTGGCTGAGAGGAAACCACACGGGAGTGGCGGTACCCACAGACACAGCAGCTGTTTTTTGGCAACAACAGGGCTCACTCCCAGATATTCCAAAGCCACACCCCCAAAGCCGGGCATCTTCTCAGGTGGCAACTACCTCAGAACTGATCTAGAACAGAAACGTAGGCCCCATGAGTAAAGGGTTTGCCTGAGGCTGTACAGGCCTGAGTGGAGCTCGGGGACTAGAAAGTGCACACCCAGGGCCAGGAAATTCCCAGGGCGGGGCTGACCCAGAGGACCGCTTTACTGAGCCTAAGACACACCCAACCCTCAGGAGATCATCAGCCTATAGACAAAGGAAGGCAGGAGGCTAGAACTGACAGCTAACCATGCTGCAAATACAAACCTGCAGGAGCAAAGACAGGGCCTGAGGCGCAGGCTCTAGGAACTCAAAACAGCTTTTCTTCTGCAGGGGAATTTAGCAGGGACAGAAGCAAATCCCCGCAAAGTTGTTCTGTTCTATTCTGTCAGTAACATCAATCAGGGGTGGGGCTGGAAATGAGTGAACACCCCCCAGGCTCCATCAAGTGCCAAGGTTGTCAAGTCTCACCTCCCCCTGATGGATAGAGGCAGACCGCAGCAGCCTGGCTGAGCACATATAGATTTCCTTGTGATTCAGGCAGGTGAAAAGCCCTGGAGTATCTGTTCACTAGAGACAATTGGGTCACAGCCCTGCAGGGATATCAGTGACTGGGTGTGACAGACGTGCAAGGTGGGGGAGGAAGCATCAACCTACCCAGACTAATCTATTTGCTGGGTGGGTAGTCCTAACTTCACAGAGCACTGGAGCAACTCATATCTGAGTTGTCACCAGACCCCTGTGATCCAGGTGACAGAGACCTTTTAAACTCTCCCAACTGAGACAGGTGCTGAGACAATTGATTTGGACCTTTTGAACTGAACCAATCGCCTGAGGACTATTCAAGAAATGGAGAGCAAAAGTGGATCATTCTCTCAGAGAGCTCTGGGATAATTCGAAGAAGGCTAATATCTGCCTCATTGGAATTCCTGAAAGTGATGAAGTGGCTTCACAAGGCAAGAGGCCCTTCTCCATGAAATTATGAAAGAGAATTTTCCAGACATGCCAAGAGATTCTGAAATTCAAATAGCAGACAGTTTCAGAATGCCAGCATGATTCAATCCAAATAAGACATCCCCCAGGCATATCATAATTAACTTCACTAAAGTCAATATGAAGGAGAAAATTCTGAAAGCAGCCAGATGCAAGAAATCCGTTATATACAAAGGAAGGAATATTAGAATGACTGCAGATCTCTCTGCTGAAACTTTTCAAGCCAGAAGAGGGTGGTCATCGACTTTTAATCACATAAAGCAAAATAACTTTCAACCCCGGATCCTGTATCCAGCTAAACTGAGTTTCATTTATGATGGAGAAATTAAATACTTTAATGACATTCATATGTTGAAGAAATTTGCCATAATCAAACCAGCTCTTCAGGATATTTTTATCCTATCCTCCATAATGACCAGCCCAATCTTCCACCACAAAAGTAAACTCACTGAGAAACTTTTGATCAAATTCCAACTTCCACAGTGGTGAAAGGATTAAAAATGCCCACTAGACTTTTGAAAAACTCAATACCCCAAATTTTACCAGACTTATCAATATTCTCCATTAATGTGAATGGCTTAAACTATCCTCTAAAGAGATACAGGTTAGCTGACTGGACACAAAAACTCAGGCCAGATATATGCTGCATACAAGAGTCACATCTTACCTTAAAAGATAAATATAAATAGACTCAGGGTGAAAGAATGGTCATCCATATTTCAGGCAAATGGTAATCAGAAAAAAGCAGGTGTTGCAATTCTATTTGCAGACACAATAGGCTTTAAACCA
>CAUYPK010061584.1:0-14305 GCA_963574355.1 Loris lydekkerianus
ATTGTCAAAAGCTTTTTCTGCATCAATTGAGAGAATTATATGGTCTTTGTTTTTTAATTTGTTTATGTGATGTATTATATTTATGGATTTATGTATATTGAACCATCCTTGGGAACCTGGGATGAAACCCACCTGGTCATGGTGTATAATTTGTTTGATGTGTTGTTGGATTCTGTTTGCTAGGATCTTAAATTGAATATTTTTGCGTCAATATTCATTAGAGATGTTGGTCTATAATTTTCTTTTCTTGTTGGGTCTTTTCCTGGTTTGGGTATCAGGGTGATATTTGCTTCATAGAATGTGTTGGGAAGTATTCCTTCTTTTTCTATGTTTTGGAAAAGATTAAGTAATATAGGTACTAGTTCCTCTTTAAAGGTTTGGTAGAATTCTGATGTGAAGCCATCTGGTCCCAGGCTTTTCTTTTTGGGGAGATTTTTTACAGTTGATGCTATTTTAGAGCTTGTTATAGGCTTGTTCAATATTTCCATTTCTTTGTGGCTAAGTCTGGGAAGGTGACACGTTTTCCAGTATTGATCTATTTCCTTCATATTTTCATACTTCTGAGAGTAGAGTTTTATGTAGTATTCATTAAGGATTTGCTGAATTTCTGAGGAGTCCATTGTTATTTGGCCTTTATCATTTCTGATTGATGAATTTAGGGATTTTACTCTTCTACTTCTGGTTAGCTTAGCTAATGGTTTATCTATTTTATTGACCTTTTCAAAAAACCAAATCTTTGATTGGTTGATCTTTTGTATGTTTCTTTTATTTTCAATTTCATTAAGTTCTTCTCTAATTTTAGTTATTTCTTTTCTTCTACTGGGTTTAGGGTTGGAAAGTTCTTCCCTTTCCAGTTGCTTGAGATGATTTATTAAGTTATGGACTTCCTCTCTTTCGGTTCTCTTGAGGAAGGCTTGCAATGCTATAAATTTTCCTCTTAGGACTGCCTTTGCTGTATCCCAGAGATTTTGATAGTTCATTTCTTCATTATTGTTTTGTTCCAAAAATTTGGTAATTTTTTTCTTAATCTCGTCTATGACCCAGCTATCATTTAGCATGAGGTTATTTAGTTTCCATGTTTTTGTGTGCTTGTGGAGATTCCTTTTGTTAATGAGTTCAAATTTTATTCCATGGTAGTCTGAGAAAATACAAGGAATGATTTCTATTCTTTTAAATTTCCTGAGGTTAGACTTGTGACCTGAGATGTGATCAATTTTGAAGGATGATCCATGGGCTGATAAGAAGAATGTGTATTTAATTTTGTTAGAATGGAATGTTCTATAGATGTCTATTACATGCAAATGTTGAAAGATTGTTTAATTCTAAAATGTCTTTGCTTAGCTTCTTTTTTGAGGATCTATCCAGCACTGCTAAAGCGGTGTTAAAATCTCCAACTACTACGGAAGTGGAGGAAATCGAGTTGCTCATGTGTGTTAGAGTTTCTCTTATAAATTGAGGTGCGTTGTGGTTTGGTGCATAAATATTAATAATTGAGATCTCATCATATTGAGTATTACCTTTAACAGATATAAAGTGTTCATCCTTATTCTTAATTATTTTGGTTGGTTTAAAGCCTAAAGCATCTGCGAACAGAATTGCAACACCTGCTTTTTTCTGCTTTCCATTTCCCTGGAATATAGATGACCATCCCTCCACCTTGAGTCTGTATTTGTCTTTTACTGTAAGATGCAATTCTTGGATGCAGCAGATATCTGGCTTGAGTTTTTGTATCCAGTCAGCCAACTTGTGCCTCTTTAGAGGACAATTTAAACCATTCACATTAATTGAGAATAATGATAAGCCTTTCAAGAGTCCGGTGGACATTTTTCGTTTTTTTGAAACTGTGGAAGTTGGAATTTGATCAAAAATTTTTTGGGTGAGTTTACTTTTGTGGTGGAGGATTATGTTGGTCTTTATGGAGGATAGGTCTAAGAATGTCCTGGAGAGCTGGTTTGGTTGTGGCAAATTTCTTCAACATGTGAATGTCATTGAAGTATTTAATTTCTCTATCATAAATGAAGCTCAGTTTAGCTGGGTAGAGTATCCTGGGTTGAAAGTTATTTTTTTTTAGGAGATTAAAAGTCGATGACCATCTTTTTCTAGCTTGAAAGGTTTCAGCACAGAGATCTGCAGTTATTCTAATATTCTTCCCCTGGTAGGTAATGGTTTTCTTTCATCTGACAGCTTTCAGAATTTTCTCCTTCATATTAACTTTAGTTAAATTGATTATGTTATGTCTGGGGGATGTCTTATTTGTGTTGAGTTGTGCTGGAGTTCTGAAACTGTCTGCTATCTGAATTTCGGAATCTCTTGCCATATCTTGAAAATTCTGCTTCATAATCTCATGGAGAAGAGACTCTGTGCCTTGTATAGCCACATCGTCACTTTCAGGGATCCCTATAAGAGGAATATTGGTTTTCTTCGAATTATCCCAGAGCTCTCTGCAAGAGTGGTCTGTTTTTGCTCTCCATTTCTCTTCTTCTTTGAGGGTTTGGGAGCATTTGAAAGCTTTGTCTTTAATGTCAGAAATCCTTTCTTCTGCTTGCTCCATTCTGTTTCTGAGGGATTCTACTGTGTTTCTAAGATCTTTGAGGGATGCAACTTCTTGTGTCAATGTGTCAAAATCTTTGGTCATTTGGTCTTTGAATCCGTTGAATTCTTGAGATATCTTTTGGAATTCTAATTCTATCTTTTTTGCTATCCAGATCCTGAATTCAATTTCTGACATCTCAGCTATTTGTTTGTGCATGGGGTCTTGTGTTGTTTCTGTCCCTTTGATCCTTGGGGGAGTTGATCTGTTCTGATTATTCATATTGCCAGAGTTTTTCTGTTGATTTCACCTCATGATTGTTTTTCACCATTGCCTCTGGCTGTCCTCAGAGTTGGGGAGGTGTCTCTCCAATATTAGACCCCAATGGGTTCACTCTATTGTTGCTGGATCTTTGTAGGGAGTGACCCTGTGTAGTCTCTCTGGGGCTGCTCTAGCTAGGGAGTTCTGGTTGTGGAAGCAGCTCCAGTGTGTGACACACCGGATCCAGCAACAGGGGTGGGGGTGGTGTGCATGGTTCTGGGAGTGCCTGGCACCCAGTGACTTTGGCACAGAGAGCCCAAGGCTCCTGCAGTCTCTGGCCAGGAGAAGGGCTCTGCGCAGAGGCAGGGAGGTCTCCAGCGGGCACGCAGCTAACAGAGTCCCTGGCCAGATGAATGGGCTAGTGTGGAGGCTGGGAGGACACAGGCGTGAGGATGCAGGGTTGTGTGGCTCCCACAGTTCCTAGTCAGGGAATGCGGAGGCCCGGTGGGTGTGCGTCACTTGTCAAGGATCGCTGCACAGCTCTTATGGAGGTCTGGGCAGCGCCAAGCCTGGGAGTTTGAGGTTGCTATGATCTGTGACGTCACAGCACTCTACCCAGGGCAACAGCGCAAGGCTCCAGTGTGTCAAAACCGTCTCACTCTGCCCCTAAGGATTAAGGCTGTAAGGCAGCTCACTCCCCACCTTTAGGCTGCTCAGTCACTAGGTTACTTTGTCCTGCTCGATTTTTGCTCTGGGACCCTGAGGTCAGAGTTTGCCTGGGCAGTTCTTTGGCTCAGTGGCTAAGTCTGGGACCCCAGACAATGCCCAAAGTTCTCCACACTCCTACTCAAGCTCTCCCCAAGGCAGTTCAACTGAGTGCCAAGTCTAAGAACACCAAACAGTTCACAGGTAATGCCGTTCAGGTTTGCAGTCTCAGTGCTGCTTATACTCATGGTTGCTGGGGTGATTAGATCGATCAAACACACGCAATCACTTGCCAGTTCTCCACTGTTTTTGTCCTTCTCTTGGGGTCCAGAAGTCCCTTGCTGGCTCCCTGTATCCTCAAAGGGATGGTTATAGGCAGATCCCACCGGCCAGAGATGCCTGGAGTTCTTTCTACCCAGACTCACTGTGCCCAGTTGCAGGGAAGCTGTTACTCGGCAGCCATCTTTAATTCAGTTTCTGTATCATTTTTCATTTCCACCAGCATGGTATGAGGGCTCTTCTTACACCACAACCTGTTTCGCACTTGATGTTTTCAGGTTTTACAAAATTTTAACCATTCTAATAGGCAGGTATTGATACTCACTGTGTTTTAATTTGCATTTTCCTAATGACTGTTTATGCTCAGCATGTTTTCTTATGTTTATTTGCCATTCACTTATCTTCTTTGATAAAATGTTCACACAAATCTTTGTCTATTTTTATTTGGGTTGTTTCTCCTTATTGTTGAATTCTGAGAGTTTTTCTGTATTCTAGATGCATACGATTTTCTTCATTATGTGATTTTTGTTCTTTAGTTGGTCAATGCAGTGAATTACATTGATTTTTAAATGTTGATCTAGTCTTGCATTCCCAGAATAAGCCACATTTTGTTGTGATGTGTTATTCTTTTTATGTAATGCTGGATTATACTTTTTAATGTTTCATTGAGGGTTTTTATGTCAGGTTATTGGCAAACCATTTATGAAGGTTATTGGACACACCATTTATTTTAAAATAAAATGTGTTCTAAAATTTAAGGTGTTCTTTATAGTTATTTTCATCATTTCGATTTTAGGGATGACAAAATGAGATTTAATAATTTAAATAAATTCACCTTAATAAATTAAAAAATGTCACCAGAACTGATAAGTGGTAGAGCTGGGATTTGAACCCAGGTAGCCAGACTCGAGTCTGTGCCTTTAGCCACTAAAACCTACTGCTTCTGGAAGACTCAAGGTGAAACTGATGTCTTCTCACTGTCAATTTGCTTTGAGTGATTTCCTCAGAAGCAGTAATGACTTATAGATTAGTAAAAAAGTAAGGTATTGTTGGATTACAGAGCATGTGATCTGGCATCAAAATGCCTGAGTACAAAACCCAGATCTGCTACTAGCTATGTGTGCTTCTTAATTAACCTTGCTTCATGTTCCTTTTCTACAAAGTAGAAATAATAATAATATTACATCATTTGATTGTCATAAGAGTTGAGATAAGGTATCTAATGTAAAGCTAGAAGTGATTATGGTAATGACTAATACATAAAGCAAGAGTTAGATGATATTTAAATTAATGGCATACATTTATCATAAATCTTTGTTGACTAACTGGTTGTATGGCTACATGCTAAATCCAACCCTGGCAAGTTAACTTTGTGTGTTTTATGACTAAATTAGCATTCCAAAACCCTTTTATTGATTATAAACCCTGCCAAATACATGCAGCAGGGAAGCAGATGCAATAATAAGAATAATTTGAAAAATAAATGACTGTATGGTTTCTTGAGGGTGTCCTATACATAAAAGACAGTAACTTAGGAAAGCTTATCTGAGATGTTAGCTGGGGTTTTTCTATTCCTCAGAATTGACTTGAACTTCTAATTTCTAAGCCTTTTCTAAGTTCTGTGAGTTCCTGAGAGGAAAATGAAACCAGGGTAGAGGACTGACGTTCTCAAGGTCCCCTCTGGTTGTCCTCTCCTGAATCCACATGCGATGTGTTTAACGTAGTTCTCTATCATGTCAATACTTTTCTTGACTTCCTCCAAAAGAAAAGAATCATAAGACATGTGTTTGATGCACCTTACTGGAGACTACTGGAGACAAAGGAGGGATGTACATCACAGCAAAGTGAATAACCTCTAGTTGAAGTTATTCATCCCCTTAGGAGTGCCTTCATCCCCGAACACCACACCCCTGCAGGGTATTTTTTTTTTTTTTTTTACTTCATCTCCAAGTGCCCCCTCATGCCTTCTTTCTGGCTTTTCTGCCCTTCTTTTGTTTCTCTTTCTATTTCCTTCCCTCTGAGGGCAGTTTAGCTTTCTTTTAGGATTTCACTATCTCCCCACTCAAAGCTTATTCAGGTGTTTTCTAAACAGAGGTAATTTACTGCTCAAGAGGAATGTTAGTGCTAGCTGTTAGGGTATATTTTTACTCTTCTTCTCAAAATGTGATCATTGTAAAATGCTTTGAGATCCTTGTAAGTCTCTGATAAAAAAAAAATTGTTACTTTGATGAATAGCATATATACCTTGCAGAATGTAAATTTATTGCGAACTGCCATACAAAGTTCTGCATTATCTTAAATGCTTTATAAAGACTTCATTGATCAGATAATTTCTAGCAGAGTGAAATGGAAAAATATGAAAATTTAATTCAATATCTAGGAATTCAAAAAGAGAAAATAAAAATGTATCCTTTAAATTAGAGAACAATTTATCTCCATTTTTTTGCTCTGTATTCCAAGTGAAGAATTGCACATAGCATGTTAAGGATTCTCAACCAGTTTTGCATTTGTGAGGGGGAAAGAGAGATTATTTAATCCTATCATTCAAATTGTGATGGTAGTTAAGCTTTTTGGGGAGTTGTGGCCTTAATGGATGTTGGTGGAGGGTCTTTGTGGACACTGTTATTTGGCCATTTCTTCTTGGTGACCTGAACTATTCTGTGCCTTTCTCTTCTCCTATGCCTCCCAAATAGTCCCCATTTGAAAACAGGTTGACAGCTTGTTTAAAAAGTCAAAGAGAAGAACAGTTATATGGGTGAAGATGTAGAAAAGCTGTTTCTGAGAGTGCCCAAGAAGGACAAACTGACATTGGAGAGGAGAAGATGTGAGTGTGTGTGTAGTTTTTTTTTTTTTTTTTTTTTAATTTGAGGTTAATGTGAGGGTACAAACAAGTAGGTCATAATATTTGAATTTTTTAAGTAGAGTCCACCTTGTAGTTTTGTCCAGCACCCCAAAGGTGTGCCATACACCCGTACATTATGCCCATTAAATGGGAGTACCCTCAAACCCCTTCCCCCCTTCTCTCCCCTAGTTTGTTCCCCTTCCCCCAACTTGAATTGAACTGAGTTTTACTCATATGTGGTCATGTATTAGATCATCTAATGGCTTCATATTAGTATTGATTACATTGGATATTTGCTTTTCCATTCTGGTGATAATTTACTTAGAAAAATGGACTTCAACTCCATCCAGGTTAATACAAAAGATATAAAGTCACCATCTTTTTTTTTAGGGCTGATTAGTATTCTGTGGTGTACATATCCCACAGTTTGTTAATCCATTCCCAGGTTGATAGGCATTTAGGTTCTTTCCACATCTTGGATATTGTAAATTGAGCTGTGATAAACAATCTAGTGCAAATATCTTCATTATAAAATATTTTTTCTTCTGGGTAGATGCCTAGTAGTGGGATTGCATGGTCAAACGGGAGGTCTAATTTGAGTTCTTGGAATATTCTCCATACTTTTTTTCCAAAGAGGCAGTATTAGTTTGTAGTCCCACCAACAGTGTAAAAGTACTCCCCTCTCTCTACATCCATGTCAGCATCTGCAACTTTGGTACTTTATGATTTGGGCTTATCTTACTAGGGCTAGGTGACATCTTACGGTAGTTTTGATTTGCATTTCTCTGCTGATTAGGGATGATGAGCGTTTTTTCAAATGTTTGTTAGCCATTTGTCTGTCTACCTCAGAGAAGGTTCTGTTCATGTCTCTTGCCCAGTGATAGATGGGATTGTTAACTCTTTTTTTGTTGATTAATTTGAGTTCTCTATAGATTCTAGGTATCAAACCTTATCAGATTTGTAACATGCAAATATATTTTCCCATTCTGAAGGTTGTCTATTTGCTTTGATTGTTGTATACTTAATTGTGCAGAAGCTTTTCAGTTTAATTAAGTCCCATATGTTTATTGTTGTTGTTGCAATAGCCAGTGAAATCATCCTTATACAATCTTTCTCCAGGCTGACAGCCTCAAAAAAATTCCCCATGATTTTTTCTAGGATTTTTATCATTTCATGCCTTAGATTTAAATCTTTCATTTATGATATCCTCCGGTAGGGCTTCCATTCCTTTGGGACATTCTTCTTCCCCTTTGTGGATATCTCTAATTTATGTTTGAATGCTTTATGAAATTTCTTAATTCTCTGAGCCAATGTTCTGCTTTCTCTTGTCTTTCCTGCCTCTTTAACTAAGTGGGTTAGCTCAACACCTTTATCTTTTATTTCTGACATTATTTTTTCTCCTAGGTTTAATCTGTTATTGATGCTTTCTACTGCATCTTTAAGTTCCTTGATGGACTCCTTCAATCCCTTAAGCTCTGCTATATCCTTTCTATATTCTTCTTATCTTTCATCCATTATTTTAGTTTCCTTTTTCCACTGTCTCATCAATTCTCTTTATTGCCTTTGTGACCCATATTTTAAATTCCTTTTCTGTCATTTTCATTAATTATTTATAGGTGGAATCCTCTGAAGTAGCTCCCACATGGGCCTTTGGTGAAGTTGTTCTATTTGGGTTTTTCAGGTTGCCAGAATTTTTCTTTGTTTCTCCTCTTCTGTGTTTTCTTTTTGTTTACTTCCTTCCCCTACTTTTTCCTTCTCACTACCTCTTTTGCTTTAAATTACCTTGTCTTGGACCTTAGGTGTTGAAGTAGCCTTTTGGTATAAGGCCAAAAGGAAGAGAAAGGAGAAATAAGAGAAAAAGAAAAAAAAAGAAGTGAGTGTGAAGGAAATGAATAGAAGAAAAGGAGAGAAGAAGGACAGAAAGAAAGTAATATGAGAAATGGTGGTGTTTGTCAGGGTGCTATGGTCATATCTTCAGCTCTAGGACTTTGGGGACACAGGCTGGGTGGGCTGTTATATGAGAAATTAATGTGGGAAAGATGAGAAAAGTGGAAAATTCTTTACTCAGAGAAAGAAAACAGGAGAAACAGAAAAAGGAATGAAAGAATAAAAGGGGATGAAAAACCATAGTAAAAATGTTGAAGCCCTTCCTATTGAAGAAAATAAAAATGAAAAAATAAAAATACAACCAAACAAAGAAGCAATAACAACAACAAAAAATAAACCCACAACAAAAACAAGAACTGTAACAAAGAAAGAGAAGAAAAAACAACCTAAGGAAATATTGGAAAAAAGAACAACAAAAATGAAAGAGAATATATCTATATCTATATCTATATCTATATCTATCTATATCTATATATATATATCTGTGTATTTATGTATGTATCTATCTATGTGTGTGTGTGTGTGTGTGTGTGTGTGTGTGTGTGTGTGTGTGTAATATGGCAATACATTGCCTGGACAATAAGTGGTGTTGTGGTGTTAGGAGACAGGACACATATTGGTTTTGTTGTATAAGATAGTGGCTGGAAGCCACTCACTAATTGCCGAGGAGATTGGGTCCTATCTTCCTGACTTAGCTGCCCTCAGTCTGGGCCTGATCATTTCATCAGCATTCAGTCCCTGCAGGATTGGGATCCTAAAGCTCTCACTAGATTCCTTAGGAGGTATATCAAACAATGCCCACTGACCACAAAGTAGCCTTCTGGGGGTGCAGGAGCTGCTGAGCTCACCCCAGTGATGGTTGTCTGAACTCAGCAGGCATGCCAGAGCCAGACATGCACTAGGACCTTGCAGACTATTTCTCCACATGGCATTCCCACAATGATGGCTCCCAGATAAGTAGCCAAGCCGATGGGAGATCCACTGCACCCAGTGTTCAGTCTCAGCTGCTGAATGCTGTTTGAGTTCACTTACTCATTTGGGCCTTCCAAGGCAGCTCCAGTGAATAGTTTAGTCCAGAATCAAGTGACTGCGACATATCCTTTTCTAAACCCAGACCTCCATGGGAGGGTGGCCCTGCCTGTTGCCAAGTACCTGCCTTATGTGTTGGTTTTCCACAGCTCCAGATCTCCTCTCTGGTTCCTGGAGTTCACCACTGCTTCACTGTGCCCTTGGAGTGATGTGCCTGGATAGGTTCCTCCATCCAGAGGTGGTGAGAGTTTTCCTTCCCTTACCTCTCCAGAAGCAGCTAGTAAGGAGATATTTCTAGTCTGCCATTTTACTCCACCCCCCAAGATATGTATATTTTGTCTAGGACACAGGAGAAGTGAATTGAATAATGGCTAAAAACATGAATGATATGGCTCAGGTCAACCTCCTCTACTGCATTAAAAAAGAGTCTTTTGAATTTCTGAAGATGATGCCTTTGGAAATAAAAAGACAAGAATGCTGAATCATTGTCCAAATAGCTCTAATGTCAAAGTTTCTCTTTATTCCCCCCTTTATCACTCTTTGGGGTTGTTAACATATTTTCATTCAAAGGCAATGCTTGGATCCGAGCAAGATGGTGGCCGAGTAACAGCTTCCATGCAACTGGGCATGGCACATGAGGGCAGAGATTGAAGTATTTGTTTTGTTTTGTTTTTTAACAGTTTTTGGCTGGGGCTGGGTTTGAAACCACCACCTCTGGCATATGGGGCTAGTGCCCTACCCCTTTGAGCCACAGGCACCGCCTGAGATTGAAGTATTTGAAGACAGTCCTTGGGGACCCATGGAAGGCTCCTGCCCCCAACCTGGCCTGTTGTGGGGACAATAATCCCAGTCCAGGCCCGCCTCGACCTCTGTAAGAGCTGCGCCACCTGGAACTCCATAAGAGCTGTGCTTTGACCATGATCAGTGCCTGCCTGAAACTCTGTAAGAGCTGCACTGTGACTCCCAACCCACAACCCGCACCCGCCAGGCCTATGCATGCTCTGACCAGGAACTGCAGGAGCCACGCAACCAGGTGTCCACCCTGCTGTACCCTCCCTGCCTCCACACTGGCTCACTCCACTGGTCAGGGACTCTGGTAGCTGCGAGCCCTCTGGAGCTCTCCTGCTTCTGTGTGGAGCCCTTCTCCTGGCCAGAGACTGCTCAAGCCTTGGGCTCTCTGTGCCAAAGTCACTGGGAGCCAGGCACTCCCAGATCTGTGTGCACCCACTCTCCTCCCTGTTGCTGGATCCAGGTGTGTCACACTCCAGAGCTGCTTCTGCAACCAGAACTCCCTGGCTGGGGCAGCCCCAGAGGAGCAAGACAGGGTCACTCCTTACAAAGATCCAGCAACAATAGAGTGATCCCGCTGGGGTCTAATCTTGGAGAGACACCTCCCCAACTCTGAGGATGGCCAGAGGCAACAGTGAAAAACAATCATGAGGTGAAAACCACAGAAAAACTCTGGCAATATGAATAATCAGAGTAGATAAACTCCCCCAAGATTCAATGGGGTAAACACAGCACAAGATCCCAAGCACAAACAAATAGCTGAGGTGTCAGAAATCAAATTCAGAATCTGGATAGCAAATGGGATTGAATTAGAATTCCAAGCAGTAACCCAAAAGATATCTCAAGAATTCAACAAATTCAAAGACCAAATGACCAAAGACTTTGACACATTGAGACAAGAAGTTGCATCCCTCAAAGATCTGAGAAACACAGTAGAATCCCTTAGTAACAGAATGGAGCAAGCAGAACAAAGAATTTCTGACATTGAAGACAAAGCTTTCAAACTCTCCAAACTCTCAAGCAGGAAGAGAAATGGAGGGCAAAAACAGATCAATCTCTCAGAGAGCTTTGGGATAATTTGAAGAAAACCAATATTCATCTTATAGGGATCCCCAAAAGCAATAAAGTGGCTTCACAAGGCTCATAGTCTCTTCTCCATGGGATTATGAAGGAGAACTTTCCAGACATGCCAAGAGATTCTGAAATTCAGATAGCAGACAGTTTCAGAACTCCATCATGACTCAACCCAAATAAGACATCCCCCAGACACAACATAATCAATTCCACTAAAGTTAATATGAAGGAGAAAATTCTGAAAGCAGCCAGATAAAAGGAAACCATCACCTACAAGGGGAAGAATATTATAATAACTGCAGATCTGTCTGCTGAAAACTTTCAAGCTAGAAGAGGATGGTCATCAACTTTTAATCTTTTAAAAGAAAATAACTTACAACCCAGGATTCTGTACCCAGCTAAACTGAGTTTCATTTATAATGGAGAAATTAAATACTTTCATGACATTCACATGTTGAAGAAATTTGCCATAGCTAAACCAGCTCTCCAGAATATTCTCAGACGTATCCTTCATAAAGACCAGCCCACAAAAGTAAACCCACCCAGAAAATTTTGATCAAATTCTAACTTCCACAGTCGCAAAAGGATTAAAAATGTCCCCTGAACTCTCAAAAGGCTTATCAATATTCTCAATTAATGTGAATAATTTACATTGTTCTCTAAGGAGGTACAAGTTGGCTGACTGGATACAAAAACTCAAGCCAGATATCTGCTGCATCCAAGAATCACATCTTATATTAAAAGACAAATATAGACTCAAGGTGAAGGGATGGTCATCTATACTCCAGGCAAATGGAAAGCAGAAAAAAGTAGGCGTTGCAATCCTATTCGCAAATGGATAGGCTTTAAATCTACTGAAATAAAGAAGGATAAAGATGGACACCTCATATCTGTTAAAGATAATACTCAATACGAGGAGATTTCAATTATTAATATTACGCACTCAACAAGAACACACCTCAATTTATAAGAGAACTCTAACAGACATGAGCAACTTGATTTCCTCCAGTTCCATAGTAGTTGGAGATTTTAACACCCCGTTAGCAGTGCTGGATAGATTCCCAAAAAGAAGCTAAGAAAAAAAATTTTAGATTTAAAATTCACCATTCAACATCTGGACTTAACAGACATTTACAGAACATTTCATCCCAACAAAACTGAGTACACATTGTTCTCATCAGCCCATGGAATATACTTGAAAATCAACCACATCCTAGGCCCCAAACCAAACCTCAGAAAACTTAGAAAAATAGAAATTATTTCTTGAATTTTCTCAGACCATAATGGAATAAAAGTTAAACTCAATAACAACAGGAACCTGCATTCCCATACAAAAATATGGAAGCTAAACAACCTTATGCTGAAGGATACATGGGTTATAGATGAAATTAAGAAGAAAATCACAAAATTTTTGGAACAAAACAACAATTAAGACATGAATTACCAGAACCTCTGGGATACTGCAAAGGCAGTCCTACGAAGGAAATTTGTAGCACTGCCTGCCTTCCTCAAGAAAATGGAAAGAGAGGAAGTTAATAACTTAATGGGACATCTCAACCAACTGGAAAAGGAAGAACATTCCAACTCCAAACCCAGCAGAAGTAAAGAGATAACCAAAATCAGAGCACAATTAAATGAAATTGAAAACAAAAGAATTATACAATAGATCAATAAATCAAAAAGTTGGTTTTTTGAAAACGTCAATAAAATAGATAAACCTTTGGCCAACCTAACCAGGAAAAAAAGAGTGAAATCACTAATTTCATCAATCAGAATGGTAAGGATGAAATAATAACAGACCCCTCAGAAATTCAAAAAATCTTTAACGAATACTACAAGAAACTCCACTCTCAGAAATATGAAAATCTGAAAGAAATCGACCAATACCTGGAAGTACACCACATACCAAGACTTAGCCAGAACAAAGTGGAAATGTTGAACTGGCGTATATTAAGTTCTGAAATAGCATCAAGTATACAAAATCTCCCTAAAAAGAAAAGCCCAGGACCAGATGGCATTATGTCAGATTTCTACCAAACCTTTAAAGCAGAACTAGTACCTGTATATTACTAAACCTCTTCCAAAATGTAGAAAAAGAAGGAATATTACCCAACAAATTCTACAAAGCAAACATCACCTTGATCCCCAAACCAAGAAAGACCCAACAAGAAAAGAAATTATAGACTAATATCACTAATGAATATTGATGCTAAAATACTCAGCAAGATTCTAACAAACAGAATCCAACAACACATCAAAAAAATTATACACCATGACCAAGTTGGATTTATCCCAGGGTCTCAAGGCTGGTTCAATATACATAAATCTATAAATGTAGTTCAACTCATAAACAACCTTAAAAATAAGGACCATATGATTCTTTCAATTGATGCAGAAAAAGCTTTTGATAATATCCAGCATCATTTCATGATCAGAACACTTAAGAAAATTGGTATAGAAGGGACATTTCTTAAACTAATAGAGGCCATCTACAGGAAACCCACAGCCAATATCGTATTGAATGGAGTTAAATCGAAATCATTTCCACTTAGATCAGGAACCAGGCAAAGTTGCCCATTGTCTCCATTGCTCTTTAACATTGTAATGGAAGTTTTAGCCATTGTAATCAGGGAAGAAAAGGAGATCAAGGGTATCCACATAGGGTCAGAAGAGATCAAACTTTCACTCTTCACAGATGACATGATTGTATATCTGGAAAACACTAGAGATTCTACTACAAAACTTTTAGAAGTGATCAAGGAATACAGCAATGTCTCAGGCTACAAAATCAACACCCATAAATCTATAGCCTTTATATATACCAACAACAACCAAGCCAAACAAACAGTCAAGGACTCTATTCCTTTCACAGTAGTGCCAAAGAAGATGAAATATTTGGGAGTATACCT
>CAUYPK010061587.1:0-13485 GCA_963574355.1 Loris lydekkerianus
CTGCAACAAAAAATAGCAGGGCATTGTGGCAGGCGCCTATAGTCCCAGCTACTTGAGAGGCTGAGGCAAGAGAATCGCTGAAGCCCAAGAGTTGGAGGTTGCTGTGAGCTGTAATGCCATTGCATTCTACTGAGGGCAACACAGTGAGACTCTGTCTCAAAAAAAAAAAAAAAAAAAAAAAAAAGAGATGGAATTATTCTAGTTTTTTGCTATTTGAAGTGTAGACCATGGACCGGCAGCATCAGAGTCACCTGGGAGACTGTTAAAAATAAAAATCCCATCCCAGCTGGGCACCTGTAGCACAGAGGTTACGGTGCCAGCCACATACGCCAAGGGTGGCAGGTTCGAGCCCAGTCCAGGCCAGCTAAACAACAATGACAACTGCAACAAAAAAACAGCTGGGTATTGTGGCTCACACCTGTAGTCCTAGCTACTTGGGAGGATGAGGCAAGAGAGAGTTTGAGGTTGCTGTGAGCTGTGATGCCACAGCACTCCACCAAGGTCGACATGAGACTTCGTCTCAAAAAAAAAAAAGAAAAAAAAATCCCAAGCCCCACCTGGAACTACTGAATTGGAATCTGCATTTTCACGTGGTCATTCTTAGGCATATGGAAGTGTAAGTGGCACTATACTGGATGACACTTACAGGCGTCTATTAACTTCAGCGCTTCATTACCTGAGACAGGAAGTAGCATAAACTGCAAATCTAAGGTTCAGCTCCCTGAGTTTTTACTCCCTAGGGGCGATAACAGAGGCAACAGCACCAGTGACCTCCGTGACTACATACAACAGATGCACTTTTAGACTTTATCTTACTGATGTCTGAGTAACATCTGCTGCTGCCGCCTACTCCCTACTTCTTCAAACACTATTTAACCTTGGCTGTATCAGGACACAGACCTCGTTTTCCTAACGCTTCTCTGAGTTTTCTTTTGCCCCTTCAATGCTGATAACTTTCCTCATGTTGACCCAAGTTCTCCCCCTTTCTGAGTCCACACACTCTTCCCAAATGATCTATTTCCACATTTTGTATTATCATGTAAATATCTGTCATAGCTGTACCTTCTGTACCTTCCAGACTCCTGACCTATTTACCTAACTGGTATTGGACATTCCAAAGGCTTCCTAGAACTTCAAATTCAAAAGGACCAAAACTAGGCCAGGCATGGTGGCTCACACCTATAATCCTAGCACTCTGGGAGGCCAAGGCAGGTGGATTGCCTGAGCTCACAGGTTTAAGACCTGCCTGAGCCAGAGCAAGACCTCATCTCTAAAAACAGCACGGGCGTTGTGGTGGGTGACTGTAGTCCCACCTTCTTGGGAGGCTGAAACAAGAGAATCCCTTGAGCTGAGAGTTTGAGGTTGCTGAGGTGTGACACCACAGCACTCTATGGAGGGCGACAAAATGAAACTCTGTCTCAAAAAGACCAAAACTGAGTTCATCATCTTTCCCACACATCTACTTTTCCCTGGGATATTTTCTATCCCAGAGAAGGCACTACCTATTTCCCCATTTGCCCAGTCCAAATGCCAGGACTAATTGCTACCCAAGCTTTGCTCCCTGTCTTGCTCTATATTCAGGGCCAGTTGTGTCGGGCCACACCTCTCCATCACTGCTGCTGCTGCTCCAGTCAAGGTCACCTATCCTCTGCCTTCCTAGGTGGCAGTGACAACTTCTTTCCATTCCACCCGCCTCTAGCCTTGCTTGCCTCTAATCCATGTTACACATAGCACGGACCCAGAGCAGTACTACTTCTTTTTTTTTTTTTTTTGCAGTTTTCGGCCAGGGCTGGGTTTGAACCCACCACCTCTGGCATATGGGACCAGCACCCTACTCCTTTGAGCCACAGGCACCGCTCACCCCCACCCCCACCCCCACCCCTGAGCAGTACTTCTAAAACATACATTGGACTTCCTTGCTTATATTGAAAGTCTTCAACAAAATAGGCTGCCCTACTCCCTGCTGCCCACTCCCACACACACATGATACTTTAAGGGTATTCTAAACCCTGAGACAGGAACAGAAAGACTTTTAATGGTCTGGCCCTTGCCCGGTTCTGCAGCCTCACTGCTTACCACTCACTGCCACTTTACTTCAGGACACACCATACTTCAGCAACACTGGACTCATCAGTTCCTCAGATGTGCTGTACTTCACCTCTGGGCCCCCATATCTACCTCCTCTTTGCTTGGACACTTTCTTCCATGTCCAACCCCAATCAACTCTAACTCATCCTTCATAAACAATATCACAACACTTGTTCTGGGAGGTGATCTGCTGTGTGCTCCCACAATGCCCTCTCTCTTACACAACACTCCTAACACTGGACCCTGCAGATTTTACTGTCTGTCTTCTGAGCTAAACAGTAAGCTCTATAAACCAGGGAGATGCCAATTTCCTCATTATAGCATCTTTAGTGCCTAGCCTTGGGCCAGGCATATAGTAGGTGCTTAATAAATACTTTGGATAAAAGCAGCAATGGGAGGAGGGCAGTTGGAGCAGGTGTAAATTTCCCAGTACCTGGGTAACACTCAAGACTGATGCAGGCAATGTAATGTATCATTACCCAGCCATTGTGGAGATGCTTGTCCTTGGTCACAGAAGGGACTAATAGGCTTTGAACAAATTAACATACACATCTTCAACATGCTGCAAGAAACCAATAAATGTGTATGACCACTTAGTGGCATCTTTCATACAAACACAAGGAAAACAACTCACCAATAAGAGAATGCATACATTCTTATTAACTACAAAAATTTTTGTTCTGCTCCTTACCTGCTTTTTACAAATTGCCTGAACTCTTGAAGCTTCCATTTGTCATATTTTTCAAACCTTTTGAAGTGTTCTTCTGCATGAAATTTATCAGAAGATGAATTATAGGCAAATACCAACCCACACTGGGCACCGATGCCACCACGTCGAACCTGGAAACAAGAAATCAGGACAAATTGTATCAAAGGGGCAAAAATTCTGTGGTCATTTTGTTTACAAATAATATGGTTATATTCAAACAGCTTAAAGCAAAATCAAACCAATGAGGCTGGGTATGGTGGCTCACGCGGATAATCCTAGCACTCTGGGAAGCTGAGGCAGATGGATTACTTGAGCTCAGAAGTTCCAGACAACCCTGAGCAAGAGAAGTCCCTGTCTCTACTAAAAACAGAAAAATTATCCTGGAATTTTGGTGGGCACCTATAGTCCCAGCTATTCAGGAGGCTGAGGCAAAGAGGAACGTGTGAGCCTAAGTGTTTGAGGTTGCTGTGAGCTATTACACCGTAGCACTGTATCTGGACAACACAGTGAGATTGTCTCAAAAAATAAAACAAAACCAGTGAAATATTATTTCAAATACATAAAGTTTTGGAAAGGTAAGCAGCTTTGTAAGAAATTTCCCTTAACTTTCTCATTCTTAAATTTATACTGCTCATAGACTATCCATCTTTGTGTCCTTGCTCTCTACTGTAGGCCTGAAAGGAAGTAAATCATCATAAATATTCAATGAAAATCCAATGAATGACATGGACTTCTGAAATATAATCTTTTTCATATTTTAAGGGTAGTAACATTGCTTAAAGAAGGGAACGTGAGAATTACCATAATTCTGATCTGTGTAACTTGAAAGGCAGATTCAGTTCCTGTAGAAAAAATAGTACTTGCTCTGGTTTTTCCAGTCTCTGTAAGAAAACCTAAAAAAGGGATAAATTAAAGGTAGGACGAATGATTCATTCTTATAATCCTAAGAACTAAGATTAACAAAAACATATCATATCTTCTGAGGCAAGGGCAACTGCCCCATTTGGTACCTTCATGAAAATTAGGAAAAAAGGCCCCCTTCGGACAGATGCAACCCCACCAAAAAACCTCTAAGGAAGCAGAGCACTGACCAGGTACTACTGTCCCAGGGCACCCCTATAGGCAGTCCTGCTCTGAGTTAACAATAAAGAAATAAACATTTATAAAGACTGTGACTTTAATTGAATGGGACAAAAGACAGAATAATCAATTATCTTCCTGGGCCATTCCTAAAACCATCACTGATGGTTCACAAGGCTGAAAAGGGTAAGCAGGCTTAGAGGTTGAGAAAGGGATTAGTTATTAAATAGCTTGTAGAATACTCTGGCAGGAAAGATTGTGAAAGACTTTAAAATGAACAAAATAAAGACTACACGAGGCTGGGTATAGTGGCTCACACCTGTAATTCTAGTACTCTGGACACCAAGGCAGGCAGATTGCTTGAGCTCAGGGGTTTGAGACCAGCCTGAGCAAGAGTAAGATCCCATCTCTACTAAAACCAAAACAAAATAAAAAACTCAACCATTTACTTTGAGTTTGAGGTTGCTGTGAGCTACGATAATCCCACTGCACTTTACCCAGGCAAGGGAATGTGGAGTGAAACTCTGTCTCAAAAAACAACAAACAAACAACAAACTACTGGGTTATGCTAGCTAACATACTCTGGATTATCTCTATCCTTCATTGTCTGTAAGCTATTTTGTAAGTATTGTAAGTTATAGAATACTAGTAGTAATGCAAATGATTCTTGTCCAGATAACTAAGAACTGTATTCTGCACAAATGTAGCTGATTATTCCTTATGAATACTAACCAACCTTTTATCTACTTGTAAATTAATTTCAGCATTCCTATTGGTCTATAAGAAAGTGAAAAGTCTGATGTGGCTGGGTGCAGTGGCTCACATCTATAATCCTAGCACTCATTGAGGCCAAGGTAGGAGGATCACTTAAGCACAAGAGTTCGAGATCAGCCCGAGTAAGAAAACAGAAAAATTAGTTGGGCTTTGTTGTGGGTTCCTATAGTCCTAAGTTACCCATGAAGCTGAAGCAGAAGGATCACTTAAACGCCGGGAGGTTGAGGTTGCTATGAGCTGTGATGATGCCACGGTGACAGGTTGGTTTTTTTTTTTGTTGTTGTTGTTGTTTTTGGTCTTTTTTTTTTTTTCTGAGACAAAGTCTCACTCTGATGCCCTGGGTAGAGTGCTGTGGAGACATAGCTCACAGCAACCTCAAACTCTTGGGTTTAAGGTCCAAGTAGCTCAGACTACAGGTGTCTGCCACAATGCCCAGCTACTTTTTCTACTTTTAGTAAAGATAGGGTCAGGGTCTTGCTCTTGCTCAAACTGGCCTAGAACTCCTGAGTTCAAGCAATCTACCTGCCTCAGCGTACTAGGATTACAGGCATGAGCCACTGTGCCCACCCCAATCACAGATTTAAAGGATTTAATAAATCTACCACTTCAGTTCCTATGGCAATACACAGTATTCTTTTAAAACACAAGACCAAGTGATAGTGGCTACCAGGAATGTTAGCCCTCCAGAGTGTCTGCATTTGAGTTCTCTGGGCACTGCAGTGGCACTTGTCCCCTGGTGCTTACATGCAGCTAGGGAACTTGAAGTGTATTCATAAAAAGGGCTTTTACTCCAGCAAGGGGAAAAAAAATCACCCCAAAGTCCAACAGCTCTGGGTGTGAGCACTTTCCTCTTATCTGCCCCATTAGGCTCACTTTCTGTAGTGGAGAAAGAGAAACCAACACCTTACCTGAGTCCCAAGGAACAGACAGTGACGGCTGTGGAAGGACTGGCCAGGAGGAACACACCCATTCACATCTACCCTGTGCTTCTCAGAACCACAACAAAAGTAACAAATCTACAAACTAAAGATAGATTTCTAAAATTCACTTAGCAAAGGAGGGGTGGAAGGTAGGAAGAAGAGCTGAGCAGGTAAAAGACACAGAGAGACTAAGAGTCTTCATCAGACCAGGCACAAGAGCTGGCAAATGTTCCCAAAGGCTACAGAAAAACCTGTGGTCCTTTTCGACTTGGAACAGTATTAAAAATCCATATCCCATGGTCAGAAGATTCTGCCTTACATTCTCTGGAGACAAAAAATCCAGTTCTTCAGAGAGTGAAAGGAAAATGAAGAGGGCCCTTGGCAGAGTGCTATTCCCTTTCCTGGGTGGGGGAGGAAACAGGGCAAAGAATTGCCACCACCTCCTCCCAACCCCATCTACTTTGGATGGCAGGTGACTCAGTAGCCTGCCGTGACCTTTACTCAGGCAGGAGAAGGAGGGAATGAAGAAAACTTCTCTACAAAGGCTGGGTTGCTCAAAGGAGGAGGTAGAAATCCACCTTGTTCAAGGGTTCACTGCTTACAAGGACCACAAGAACCACCAAGGAGCGGAGGTGCACCTTGTTTTCCTAGGTGTCCTTTCTTCACTGGTGCTGAGAGTGGATATAGAAAACGGAATGGATAAGAGGCAGCCACGAAGATGGTATGAGGCCCGCATGCTGTGTAGAGAGCCAAGGGGAAACAAAAGCCTAAGCAAGACCATCCCATTTTAGGGTCGATGACTACTGGAAGTGCTGTTTACCTCCCTTAGGGAATCAGCAAGATTCCAAGTAAGATAATGACTAGAAAGGGGACACATGTAGGACACTAACCAGGTGGCCAACAAGACAGATAAGGAAGAGGATCACAAATCCCCTTGGATGAGGAAAAGAGTCCACAGAAAAGCTGAAGAGCACATCAGCGATTATTCTCTTGGCATCAGAAATGCATGGGGCTACTGGGAAACACCATTCTTCTTAGAGTAGGTTTTCAGCAATAAAACTGCTACTGATCTGCTGAGTTTCTTAATTCTTGAAGACAGCACAAAAGGAAGACATTCTAAACTTAAAAACCGAAATAAAAGGAGCAACTTTTTATATTCTAAGAGGAGAAATCCTTGCTTTTCAGAGCCTTCAGGATCTCAAATACTTGTAAGTTGTTACAGGTCCTTGACACCTGGAAAGGCAACTAAACCACACAAACTGAAGTGGATCTGCTACCAACTGAAACACAAGCTGAGGTGAAGACTGCACATGTAGAACACTTCAAGACCATAGTGTGATTTCACCTGCTGTCCACTGAGCACACTAGAAATGGACGGACCCACTGCTCACCATCTCTCGTCCATGGTTCAACAAGGAGGTTTTCAGGTCCTGACTTATCTTCTTTTCCTTTGACATCACATGCCTGAAGGGTCAACTGGAGAGGTTTACCTGATCAAAAAAAAGAAGAGTGAGCCTTAAGCTAACACTATAGAAAAATGGAAACCAGCACACCTGTCAGGAGAAATGGAGTGCCTGTGCCACCCAGACTGCTGACTAGCGTCTCTACTTAAAAGCTAAAATAGACCAGCAGTATTAGACAAAAGCTGACACCATGCCTTTGTGCTTTCCTAAAAGAAGAGTATAGCTTATGTTCCTGAGTGATTCCATGGAGAGGTCTCCAGAACAACCACTGTTTAGGAACAAAGCACATTATAGAATATATATTAATACCATAGATTTAACATATTTGAGCAAGAGATTCCTAAGATACTGCCATGGAGCCAATAATTAACTTTATTGGGTTGCATTTAAAAATAGAAATAATGTTATGGGCCTTGTCTCTTTAAACACCTCCAAACAAATTTTCAGTTTCAAGAAATATTGAAAAAACTCTTGCTATAATGATCTAAAATTTTTTTCCTTTTAATAATAAAATGAATATATGCAACATAGGCATAACTAGAACATTATTGGTAATGTTCTACCCTTTCTTCTCCTGCTTGAACAACCACTAATTTGAATGATAAAACTTTTCTAAAGAACACGTCAGCCTCCAGACACTATCTATTACTCCCACGCTTGCTCCAGGCCCCATACCCTTCCAAAATTTACGGGGGAAACTAGACTTATGAAACATCAATTATCTGATTTTAAACATAAGACACTAAGTCATATTAAAACAAAGATACAAACAGCAAGGCAGAAATATCACAGAAAGTCTTTATCGTGAAACAGAAGGAATCTAACACCCTATGCTATGGACAGAAACTTTATCCATAGAGGCCAAGGGGGCAAGCAAGCTATTCCTCACATGCCGAATGCAGGCACCTGGGAGAAGCTTAACTGGCTCCTGTGTTAAAAAGGATTCCAAGGCCCCATCCTGAGTCCTAACCCAACTCTCTCGGCCTACACAATGAGACCCAAGACACTCTCCTAGACTGCACCAAAAAATGGCCACCAGACCTGCATGATTATGCCAACAAATTTTGGGAGTGCATCCTTGTGGACACTCAGGTGCCCTCCTGGACTCATACTACCCTAAATGAACCAATATCCCTCTTCTTCCTACCAACCCCCAAGTCTGATATTCAGAGGATATGTTTTACCCAGGAATCATGGAGTAGCTATAGCAACCCATCCATAAACCACCCCAAAAGACAAGAAGATGCCAGGAGGTCACATGGTGAGGATGGCTTCATGATTTCTCCATTGCTGGCATTTCCATCACACCCAGGTCATTTACCATATTTGAGGAGCAGGTTCTGCCTGACTGATGCCATGGACGAGATGAGGGCTGAGGCCTCGTACTGTGTGTCCAGGTGGTCAGTGATGGTACACAAAGAACTCATCACCTTGGCAACACTTCCTCTTGCCAGTGCAAATGCCAGAAGAGTCAGTTCTACCTCCGGGGTAGAACAGCAGCTATAATCAAAGAGCAAAAAGCTTTTACTTCTTCATAACATGAGAAAATACAAGCAGCTCACACTCCATGTATTTAGTCACCAAAAGCAACGTTAACATACCATATGGTATCTAAAGTTTATCAGAAATACTTTTTCAAAAACCTTAAGATAATCTAAAGAAAAAACTAAATCAGTACAGAGGAGCAGGGAATTATAACCTTAGTTCTATAACCTTCAAATCTTTAAATATTAAGTAACACTAATAATTCAAAAATAACTGAGCTACTATAATAGGTCTCTGCTATTAAGAAATCCTGGGTAATGGGCTGGCTTGGCAAGAGAGATTAGGGTTTATGCCATGAAGCACCAAAAATTTATTATAGGTCAACTCCACATCACTCTCCTCTTCCTTTAATTTAAACACTATACTGAAACATTTTAAATTGTCTAGATGGCTCAGAGACTGAAGCAGAAGCAAGTGTTTCCACACTAAGTGGTCCCCTTTTGTCAAGCTATCCAGGCTCCTTTTCCTAATTCTACAGATAATCAGGTTTGCAAAACCTGTGTATAAAGATTGGCAGGCTCTAAGTGAGGGCCACAGGCATACAGAAGTCTATTCTAGCAAAACTGGAGGAATACTCTTCCCACTTCCTGCAGTTCTTGAGGTCAGGTGATATTGCGGGACAATGGAGTTTTTAGGTGGCTCAAGTTATGTTACCTTCTCTTCAGCTGCTAAAAATCAGCCATTTCTAGTGGTGATCTTTAAAAGGTTAAAACATTTTTTCAAAAAAAGTCTTAACAGACACATATGCCCTCCATCCCCCACAGAGAGTTCACCTATCAACGTTGGTTTTACCTAGTTATCCTTATAAGGAAACTGTCCACTTCCTCCAGCACGTTAGGAGACAGGAAAGTGGAGAAATCTGTAGATCCTGGTGAGAGGGAGAGTGGAGGCATATGCTGTAGTGCCTTCCTGCGAGAGGAAAATGCAAAATCAGAACAAAACCAGGCTTAGTACTAGACAAAAAATAAACTGTTAAAAGCTTGTTTTGACCAATCTCTTACAAACAAACAGATGAAGTCCCACAGGGAAGCTGGTGCACAATGTAAACTAGCCCTTCTTCCCCAGGAGTCACAGTCCTAAGTAATTTAACAAGAGTTTCATGTTTTTTTCTTTCTTTTAGCAGTTCCATTTTTCCCAGTTGAATAAAATGTTTATTCAATTCTTTGAAATCCAACCTTCATTTTAAATTGTGTGTGCAAAAGACATATATACTCTATAGAAAACACTGGAGTTCTTAGAAAAACTGACCCCAGAGGCAGAGCAACCTGTGGCTCAGCAGAAAATTTACTTTATACATAGGATCATAAGTGGCATCTAAAGATATGTCATAAATTCTATTTTCTCCTGAACAGATCAGTATCCATCACTTTCCCCATTCCTGTTTAGCCTTTCCAATCTAATATCTGTTTTAATGTATCTCTTTTCTTGGCTCTTCTTCTGTTTATCTTTCTGAATCCACCAATAGCTTTACCTCCTCTGAACTAGCATTTATCTAATTAATTTATGAAACAAATCATTACTGAGTCCTACTAGGTACCAGCAACTATGGGGTGAGTGGTGTACCATGAAAAACTTCGAAGTATGCCATGAATGTATCAATTGATAGTCACCTTATCATTACTGATATCAATAATGAGAATCCCTGCAAAAAATATTATCTCTACACTTGGAAAAGAGACAACCCTAAAAATTTAACACCATGTCAGCTTCTTTGAGCTGTACCAGCATGGCAGCTATACTCAGATGCTACTGATCACTGAGGTCTTAATGAACATCAGTAGCCTGGATCATTTACTCAATTTCCTTCCAGTGATATAAGTAAACACTTTCTCCCAAAATATATATATATTTTTAGAGTCATGGTCTCACTCTGTCACCCAGGATGAAGTACAGAGGTACAATCACAACTCATTACAGCTTCTATCTCCTGGGCTCAAGTAATCCTCCCACCTCATCTGGATATGGTAGCATATAGTCCCTGCTACTCGGGAGGCTAATTTTAAAATTTCTCATAGATATGAAGTTTTGTTATGTTGCCCAGGCTGGCCTCAAACTCCTGGCATCAAGTTACCCTCCAGCCTTGACTTCCCCAAGTGCTGGGATTATAGGTGTGAGTCATGATGACCAGTCAATCCAAAATATTAATTTTCTTATCTATTTTTCCTCATGATCTTTTTGCTAATAAATCTTTTCCTTTTCAATAGTTTTATTTTTATTTTTCATATCCTTGAACAACTCTGGTCTGTTTTCAATAGATTATTTATTTATTTATTTATTTTTCTGCTTTTGAGACAGAGTCTCACTCTGTGGCCCTGGGTAGAATACCCTGGCATCATAGCTCAAAGCAACCTCAAACTCTTGGGCTTGAGCAATCCTCTTGCCTCAGCCTTCCAAGCAGTTGGGACTACAGATGCCTGCCACAACTCCCAGCTAGTTTTTCTATTTTTAGTAGAAATGGGGTCTCACTCTTGCTCAGACTGGTCTCGAACTTGTGAGCTCAAGCAATCTACTTGCCTATGTCTCCCAGAGCACTAGGATTATAGGCATGAGCCACTGCACTCTGCCTATTTTCAACAGTTTTAGATCACTGATTTTAAAAAGTCAGGAATACATGAAACTATCATTACTAGATGAATTAGTACAACTGAGTAGGAATATAAACTTTAAAATACATCCATTTTTAACAACGTGGCACATTTCCAGAAAAATGTAAGATAGAAAACTCTTCCTCTTCCTGAAAATCTAGTCCATATGGTGGGGCTCTGCAAGGTAGGCATTCATGTGACTCTGGAGGTAAGTGGCCTACAGTGCAGTACCCTTGCTTGAGCAAGGTAAGAAAGGTATCTGTTTAAAGGGAAAGCCTAGCATGGAATGCAGGCCCTAAATAGAGTAAGCAGTTGGCCTGGCACAGGGTATATGAACTCAAGGAGGGTGAGAAGGGCACCTGTGCCAAGGGTGGCCACAGCAGCAGCCTAGCAAAAGATATTGAAATAGGAGTGGGATGGGAAGGGAGTCTGTGTAAGGGCCTGGGGAGTGGGAGACTAGTTTCAGAAGGGATTGAGTAAGTACATATGTTAAGGATGATGGCAGGTAGGTTTCTTACTATCACAGAAGTGATACAGAAAGGAGAAAACTCTGTAGTACTGGATTAGAACTGGACACATCAGTGTAAACTCACATCTTTCATTTTTATCTTTTATTTTTTTGAGACAGAGGCTCACTTTACCACCCTTGGTAGAGTGCTATGACATCTTAGCTCACAGCAACCTCAAACTCCTGGGCTTAAGTGATTCTCTTGCCTCAGCCTCCCGAGTAGCTGGGACTACAGGTGTCTGCCACAACTCCTGGCTATTTTTAGAGATGAGATCTTTCTCTGGCTCAGGCTGGTCTCGAACCTGTGAGCTCAGGCAATCCACCTGCCTCGGCCTCCCAAAAAGTATCAAGGTCATGAAAGTCAAGGAAAGACAGGGAATCATTCCAGTCCGAAGTAAACTAAGAGATATGACAATGAAATGCAAAATATTTCACTGGATCCTTTTGTTGTAAAGGACACGATGGGACAACTTGCAAAACTCAAAGAGGGTCTTAAGGATTAGATGGCAGCAACATACAACGTTAACTTCTTAATTTTGATGGTTGTCAGAGAATATTCTTGTCTGTAGGAAATACGCACTAATGCAGGGTTGATGGGGCACCAGGTTGGAAAATTACTCCCAAATGACTAAGTAAAGAATAAAAATGCTTTGTAGTACACTTACAATGTTTGAAATGTTTTAATAAAAAGACACTTTAAAATAGGAATGAAGGGGCATGACCAACTATTGCCCTTTAGATCTAATACCGCAACAGTGTTTTTGCTAAACAATTTTGCTTAATAGTGCTAACATATCTCAAAAAATGTCTAGAGAAAAAAATATTAGCAATCTCTTTGGCTGATATTTTGATAGCCTAACACTAGGAGTGCCTATCAGTTAGTGAAACTGCACTATTATCAGTTAGTGGAATACTGGCATATTTCAATGCCATTAAAGCTGGTTGCTTTTGTCTCATACATCATGACTTGGTCTTTTTTGCCCTGTTTTTTAAGAGAAAATGTTCAAAGTTGCTCTACATTTCAAAATAAATTGGCTTAGTATCCTTTTTTAGTTGTGTTTTTTGTTTGTTTGTTTTTTTTTAATTATTAAATCATAGCTGCATACATTGATATGATCATGGGGCATCATACACTAGCTTCATAGACCATGTGACACATTTTCATCCCAGTAGTCAACATAGCCTTCCTGGCATTTTCCTAGTTACCGTGGCATGACATTTACATTTCACATTTGCTGAGTTTCACCCTTACCCTTGTAAGATGCCCCGTAGGTGTGATTCCACCAATACCCCTCACTCCACCGCCCTCCCCCTCCCTCTCCTCCCTTTCCCCCTTTCCCCTATTCTTAGGTTGTAATTGGGTTATAGCTTTCATGTGAAAGCCCTAAATTAGTTTCATAGTAAGGCTGAGTACATTGGGTACTTTTTCTTCCATTCTTGAGATACTTTACTAAGAAGGATATGTTCCAATTCTATTCATGTAAACATGAAAGAGGTAAAGTCTCCATCTTTCTTTAAGGCTGCATAATATTCCATGGTGTACATACACCACAATTTATTAATCCATTCGGGGATCGATGGGCACTTGGGCTTTTTCCATGACTTAGCAATTATGAATAGGGCTGCGATAAACATTCTGGTACAAATATCTTTGTTAAGGTGTGATTTTTGGTCTTCTGGGTATATGCCCAGCGGGGGAATTACTGGATTGAATGGCAGATCTATTTTCAGATCTCTAAGTGTTCTCCATATATCTTTCCAAAAGGAATGTATTAATTTGCATTCCCACCAGCAGTGCAGAAGTGTTCCTTTT
>CAUYPK010061588.1:0-75991 GCA_963574355.1 Loris lydekkerianus
CGGGTAAGACTGAAACTGCAAGAGCAGGCAACCTAAGACAGGGGCTATGTTTTTCCGCCATACAAAAAACAAAAGAGGGAATTGTTGGGCCCTGCCATGTGCCTGAGGCCTAGTGCAACTTCCCGAGCCTGACTAGAAGCATATCCATCGAGATACTTCCGCGTAGCAACGACTCAGCAAGGCCCGGCCTGAAACTGCCTCTACCTAGATACAGCCAATGTGGTACCATGCCACTGGCCCGACCCTGTCATGCACCTCTTTCTCCGCCTTCTTTCCCTGCCCCTTCTCCACAATAAAACAATAAATAAATATTTAAAGAGAAAAAAAAAAAAGCAACTATGAACAAATTCCTATGCACACTGCACATATCTTACTTTGAAGTAAAAAAACAAAACAGGAACAAATACAATCACACTGCTTCATGTGGCCTGCGGGCCGCAGTTGGAGGACCTCTGCGGAAAATTTCGACTACACTTCTTATCATCAAAATGCTATAAAACAAATTACCAATCAAATCATATAAAGGGTTACACATGTCAGTGGCCAGATGGATGTAATGAAGTTTTTCTTTGCTACCAGAACAGCAGCTTAAATACAAGCAAAGTTTGAATCAACAAAGCCAAAGCCACCAATAGCGTTGGCTGTTCTGAGAGGGTTTGTGATTTCCTGGGTAAGCTTCTCCACCAAGTCACCACGGCAGCTCTTCATAGCTTTGCGTTGTTCTTACTATCTACTCAACACCCGGTCTTCTCTGTGTCTGGGGAGCAATTTGGAGGAGAGTTGCCATCAGTGAGTGTCCAGCATCTCCCGACAATTTGTTATTATCCTAGAAATATCCTCTTTTGCTTTCTTGACCTTTTTTACTTTCATGCTACTTAGTTGCCAAATATAGCCAAGACTCCTTCGCAAATGTGTTTGTCTAAAACTAGTATTAGATTAAATAAACATTTATGAAAAACTCCAACATATGGGAACAAATGTAAGCCCTTACACATACACACGGTTAAAAATATAAGAAACAATTTCTACCCTATCAAGAATATTCTATCCAAAATCCTAGCACTGTCCCTAGATCTGATACTTCAACTGATATCTCAAGTCCTTCAAAGCACATTGTATTAGGTTTTGTGAAGACAGTATTTCAAGGAGGGGTATTTAAAAAAAGGAAGGGGTGTTTCAAGTGTGCAGAATAATAATCCCCCCTCTGATTCTGTCTGACAATTTTCATATTGTATTACTATTTTCGTAAATATTTTTTCTATCTATTGTTAATAACTGAAAAATTAAAAGAGCCACTGATCAATGTAAGTATTTCCCCGTCCTTTAGAATAGTTAAAATAGTGGATAAAAATTTCTATTTCCTGCTTTACTGCTTGTGGAGAATACCTTCCTCTATGTCCTGTGACCATCGTCTTCCTGAAGCTTTATTCCCAGTGCTACTTTTTCTTTTTGTGAAAATTCTGCTTTATACATTTATTAGGTATTCATATTTACATCTTACATTCATTTATTAATACTTCTCTTCATCCAGTGGCCCCAACAGTCTTTGTTTTGTAATATTATATTTCAATTTGATTTTGTGTAGTCATATATAAAATTATTCTGCTATGTAATAGCAAAATGTTCACAGATTTCAACTTTATCATCTCTTTTTTAAGGTAAAAAGCCATTCTAAACACCATGTTTATTGAGAAATGCCTAAATATTAAGTATAGACAGATGAATCTAAATTTCCTAGATATTCAGAAAGGACTCTGATCTCTACTTTTAGAGAATAAGAGAGTAATTATTTTAAAGGGAGAAATTATAATGATAGACATGATAAAATTACCTTTACACGTTTAATAAAAGAGAGTCTAGTGTTGCATTTCTCCTCTTCCTCTCTCCATTTAGGGTATGACATTTTCTAGAAAACTTTGAAACTATTTATTTACTATACTATGCATACTATGTAAAAAAGGGATACTATGCAAATTACATAAGTAGCAAGAAATTGGTATCTTTGCAGTGCTTCATTTTCACAGAGTGACCTCTATAAGAGTAACAGAGAAAATGTCTTAGCACAATAACTAAGAAAATGCCAGGAAGGCCGTGTTAACCAGTGTGATGAAAATGTGTCCAACGGTCTATGAAACCAGTGTATGGCACCCCATGATGGCATTAATGTCCACAGCTATGATTTAATAATAAAAAAGAAAGAATAACAGAGAAAAATGATTTATCACCACGTTATGTTTGTTCTGGTAAATGAAAAATATGATTCCTAATACAGAGATTTTTTTTCCTTGTCATTAAAACTTTAGTAATGTGTAACATATCTTAAGGATAATAGTCCCTTTTTTTCCCATTATTGAAAGAAATCAAATGCTGCAAGTTTAAGAAAATAATATGCATATAGAAAGCATTAGTCAAGAAGGGATGAGACAAATGCCTAGCGTGTTTTCTTGGTTGAAAATCACAATACAGTGGGAAATACAATGAGCCATATGTAGCTTGTGGATTTCAGCATCTTGCAAAATCAGCTACTCTTTCCACGCACAAATGGGCTACAGCTGATTTTACAAAATAGGCAGCAATGTTTGTCCAAGTACCTGATTCAGCAGCTGGCCCACATTTTTTGTTATGAAAAATGAAGATTAATTGATGAGAATGTTGACCTTCCTTCTAAAGAATCACACTTTTTAAATTTAGCATCTTGGTTTCGGTTCGCAACTGACTGTTGTTGAATTTAAATGTTGGTATTTGTAAGTTAGAGTGGATAAGAAAGTAACAACAAAAATGAATAAAAACCGCTCGATGAATCATGTAGTTAATTCTTTACTATGCTTTTCAATTAGGAATTGCAAAATAATTTTGGCCACCTACAAATGTTTGCTTTGAAAGTTAGTTGATCTTATTTGTTTTTCTACACTGATGAAAACAAGATTATTTCTGTGTAAAATGATAAGGGAAACAGATACAATTATTCTATAAGAAAACTATTGATGTATTTTAAATCCAATGAACGTATTCTGGGAACTGAAAAGATGACAGAGATTAATTAGGTGTAATCCTCATTTTCAAGGAAATACTGGTTTTCAATAAAAAAAAAGGACATATATTCAACTACTCTTGTTTATGTAAATAACTTGCTTTGTCACTTCAGACAACTCAATTTCATTTTGTGATCTTTAATTTCTCTGTATAGGAAATGGTCTAGTGTCCTTGTTTTTTGCAGGCTCTATGATTTTTTGATTGTTTTAATCTCAGAAATCAATATATACATAAGAAATATATTTTATATATTTTTTTAAAAGGACAGTTCCACAGAGTTTTTCTGGATCCGTGTGATTCTTTTTAACCTTTGCATTGTAACAGTTTCTAAATATACTGAAAAGTACAGGGGATAAGATAATAAATACTATGCAACAGCAGTCCCCAGCCTTTCTGGTACCATTGTTCAGTTGCATGGAAGACAGTTTTTCTAAGAACCAGGGCTTTGGGGGCTGAAGAGGAAGGTTTCAGGGTGATTCGAGCATTACATTTGCTGTGCACTTTATTTCTATTATTATTACACTTAACATGTAATCAAATAATTGTACAACTCATCCTAATGCAGAATCAGTGGGAGCCCTGAGCTTGTTTTCCTGCAACTCCACGGTCCCCTCTGGGGGTGATGGAAAATGGTGACAGATGGAGCTTTGCTGGCCCACTGCACCTCCTGCTGTGCTACCCAGTTCCAAAGAGACCACAGACCCGTGCCAGTCTATGGTCCGGGTGTTGGAGACCACAGCCATACACCATATAAACTAGATTCAATACCCATGTTCTTTTCCTGTACCATTTTCATGTGAATGACAGACATCATGACACGTCCCTTCTCAATACTTCATTATGCTGTAACATCACAAATCTGTTATTGCACCTCACAAAATTAATTAAAATTCTTTAATAACAGCTGATATTGAGTCTGTATTTATGACTTCTTAATTGTCCCCAAACAGCTTTTAGGGAAAGAGCTAACCATTGTCCACATGGTACATTTTGGTGTCACATCTCCTTCAGTCTACCCTAGTTCTTCTGTTCTCTCTTCCTGTTATCTGATATTGATATAGAAGTAGGAAGCCAGTCTTGTTGTGTAGAGTCACCATCCAGTTAATGTCCACATCCCCATTATGCAGTTGCAGCAGGCATCGTCAGGGCCTTGACTGTCCCCATTATGCAGTTGCAGCAGGCATCGTCAGGACCTTGACTGTCCCCGTTATGCAGTTGCAGTAGGCATCGTCAGGGCCTTGACTGTCCCCATTATGCAGTTGCAGCAGGCATCGTCAGGGCCATGCCCCTTCCTTCTGATCTACCAGTGAGTACTTCACACAGAGTTTTACACCATTCCCTAGAATCTCCCCTGGTGGTTAAGCTGCCATTGTGGTAGTGATTTAATGAAGCCCCCTGGTGGGGCAGCTTCCTGTGTCCCCCCCCCCCCACCGTCATGTCATGTCTGTGCTTCTTTACCAGGTTCCCACCATTTCCCAAATAAGCTATTTGGACTCAAATCCTTGCTTCTGATGTTGCTTCTGGAAAAGCCGAAACTAAGACTGTCATCTTTATTACAGACGTACTATTTGCACAAATCTTCAAGGTTACGATCTTTTTTATCACTAAACTTGCTCATCAGCGAGTTGGTCTGTAAAAAACACCATCGCTTCCTCACTCTACTCTCTCTGGCCAGCAGATACTCATCTTCGTTTTTAACATTTAGTTTTGCTTTCTGATGAACTTCTATATGCATATAAAGAATAACATAGTTCTACAAAGCTTTTTTCTTAAAAAAAAACTTCATCTTGATTCCCCTAATTTCCTGCTTTGTAGAGGCAGCTGTTTTCATGTTCTTGAATTTATTCTTCTGGAATTTGCCTTAATAATTTTTCAAATCATATGATTATATTATTGATTATTAAGTTTGGGCGTTGTAGCTTCATTTTCCAAAATGGAAGAAGATCACTTAGCTTGCTTCACTGGCATAAATACCACACAGATGTGCAAACATTCCTGTCCCTCAGTTCTTCTAATATATTTATGTCATAATTTGCTTAAATTCTCATTGTTTACATTAATTAGACTATATAAACACCACCATGAGAAGAGCTATTATGATTATTTTTCTTTTTACTTACAAAGTTCAACTTTCCATGAAAATTATCCTTCATTTTTTAAAATTTGGTTAATTCAATCAAAAACTTAACCCTGAAAAAAACTGTCCAGAGAATGAAAAGATCTGCACGGGCTGGGAGAATATATTTGCAAAGCACGTATCCGGTAAATGGCACCCAAAATATTGCAAAAATACTCTTGAAACTCAACAAGAGCCCAATTAAAAAATGGGGAAACTATCTGAACAGACACCTCCCCAGAGAAGGTATGCAGATGGCAAATACACCAATGAAGAGAAGCTCAACCTAATATGTCATTAGGGAACTGGGTGTTAAAACAATGAGAGGCCTCCATCTAGGCAGGAAAAAGTCTGAAAGAGCAGCTGCAAAATTACTATGTATATTTCATAGTTGACTACTCCTCATCAGTAGTAATATTTGTTTTAACTAAGGTTCCAAGAAAAATGTTCAGAACCTCTAACATGTTATTGCTTGGAGGTTAAAGAATGTGTTCACTCTGCAACCTTGAAATAATGTGCTCTGCTTTTGAATTCACCCTCTCAGAGCAGTATCTGTCTCCTGAACATCTATGAAGGGAAACTCCCTTAGGAAAAATATTTCATAAATATCTGACCACTCTAAATTCGATCTTTGATGTTAAAACTTCACAGGGAGATGCTTTTGGTCATGGAGGTGTCAGAAAATTTGTAGTCAAGGATTTTAGATTGTTCATTTCAGCTATACTAGTTCATCACTTTTAGGTCTTCATGCAATCAAAGCATTCCACTTTCAGCCTCAGTTCTGCGGGGTTTCCTTACCTCCTAAGCAGAGATGAAGTAGAAAATATCTCGGATTTCCCTCACGAGGGCAGCACTTGGTTTAGCCCATTCTCCTCAGGAGGAGTGGAGGCAGGATGCTGCTCGTCCAACACTCTGCCCAGGCTGTGAGCGGTGCAGGCACCTGTGGGGATGCCAGGCTGGGGGACACAGCTGCAGGAGTGTACATTGTCCCCGAAAGGGACCCTTGCTTTGAGAACTCTGGGAACAAAGCAATTATGGTGGAATAACTAACTACCCATGAAACAAATGATAGATTTACTACACAATGAAAGTGGCATTTCAAGTGATCCAGATTCTTCAACCAGGAAGCGATGGTGTGTCTCTCGGGAGTAACCAGCCTCTTAATTTTACCTTTGAACCTCTTTATCTTCACCTTTTGTTAATTTTGTCTGTTTCTTCCTTTCTGATGCCTGAGAGCCACCCACGGTCAGATCAGATTTTGAGGGTGAAACATGCCCCAGAAGGCATTTACTGATCATCACCCCTGTTCTCGGGGTGACTCCCACATCCCTCGCCAAACTCTGCCTGGCCAAATACTCAGGGCCCTGCACCGCGTCCCTTCTCCTCAGCTCCCTGCCTACTCTGTACCCTTATTCCATTGTTCATGCTGTTTTTTAAATTTTATTTTCACAGACTTTTCAATTTCTAATTAGAGTTTAAATTTTCTGCAGGAGGAAAGATGGTATTAATACCAGTTAGCATTGAAAGAGGACTCATTCTGATTCAGACTCTGTGGGACGCACTTCACAGACACGATTTTAAATCACTTCCAAAATGATCTTCCTGTCTACAAAAGTTGGTTCTCGTTACATAAACAAGGAAAAAAAAAAATGAGATCCAGCAAAATTTAGTATCTTTCTCAAGGTCACACAGCTAGAAAGTTGTGAGGCTGAGATTTGAACCTAAGTCCACCTGATTTCCAATCCTTGCTCTTAGACTTTGCCTCTCAAAAGAAAAAGGTACCCACAATTATTTCTTTCTTGTTATTTTGTTTATGATAGTGTGTGCAAATATGGTTGCATGCATATATTTATATAAGGGATGCAAAAAATGTATACCCATTTTAAGGAAGGAAAAAACTGTACTAAATAATACTCAGTATTAATATAATACTCAGTATATACTGATACCATTTATGTTGTATATGGCATTTTGTATGTCTTACAATTAAATAAAAAACTATATTGAAATTCTAATATTCCAATCACATGTGACTCTTGCAGAAGTTAAAGGTTAAAATTCGAATTCTACTCCAGTCACATGTGACCCTTGCAGAAGTTACAGGTTAAAATTCTAATACTCCAGTCACATGTTAGTAGAGTATTAGAATTTTAATACAAACTTTTCCTTTCTAAAAATGTGCACACATTTTTTCACCCTCTGTATGTCAAATAGAATAATTCGATGTCCTTTTTGCACTTATAAGAATTTATAGTTCATTAATTTGTAAGAATTATGAATCTTTTTCATGTGACTAAGTATTTTGAAGATAAGATAATCCTTAAGGACATATAACAACTACCATTCAGAAATACCATGTCTTCACCTCTTATTGCTACATTTTTTCCTAATCTGTGAAGAATGGTGGGGAGGGCCACTTTGCTATTAATTCTCTCATGACACCTTAGCCTACCCTCTAGGGGGCCTTCTTGGCTGTGTTCTGGCCAAAACATTCTGGGTCCCGTGCTCATTTCTCTGGCCGTCTTTTCTGTCTGGTGGGAGCAGCTGATGGTCGTGTACCTGGCCTGCTCTGACCCTGATCAATCTTCATAACCGTGCACAGGGAACAAGCCTGCTCCACAGCAGAGTGACGTGAGGAAACAGACACACCTCTCTCTCTTCCCTCTTAGTTTTCCATCCTCTTTTCAGTGAGGGAGGCCTGGGCTTGTCTTGCGTTTGAGTGTGTCATCAATCAGGTCTTCACTAACTGACGTGTACGGTGAACTCCAGCAGTCCGAGGGTCGTCAATTGCCTGGCCCCCCAAATACATTTGTTGCAGCTGCTTTGTGGTAAGCCACTTCTTAAGAGCAGGTTCTACATGTACGTTCTGATGAAAATTTGGATTATAAAATGGCACCAGAAGTTATTCTCAAGTGTTGAAAGGAAAATCTTATCTAAGATATCTGCTTTTCTGTTTTTAAGATATACGACATAGTCCTAGCCCAGAACGTAGCTAGAGTTACTTCTTACCATTATCTCAAAAAATTAAAACATAACCCCTTTGTTTTGCAAGCTGAGACCTATTGGAAGAAAAAGAATCCTCATAATGTTTTCCTAAGATTTGTACTTAACTACTTATTCTCATTTTTACGTTATTTAGGTCTCTTGCAAAGCTTCATGAGTGTGAGCATGCCCACACTTTTGTAAATTGCCTGACTGTAATTTTTCAAACAGAATTGTGTAATGTTTTGTGTCTCTGAGCACACGGAGGAAACTTCTGACTCAGAACATTTCTAAGCACTCTACATACTGCATATCACTGCCTTATTCTTCATTCACAATGTTTGCCTCCATACCATGAGCAGTGAGGGAAGATAATATTTGTATCCCAACTTCACAAAGTATTTCATTTCTTTTCTGTTCAAATACATTTTAAACAGAACTACACAACTACAAGAGGGACTCTCTAACAAATTCAGATGGTATGACCTGACTATATCCTCCAATTAACCTGAAATTTAAAACAAATACATTTTTAAGTTGACACGATTTCTAATAGTGGGCTCCAAAAGAAGACGGAGGCTTTACATCTTTTGTATCAACGTGGATGGGGCTGAAACACATTCTTCTTAGTAAAGTATCACAAGAATGGAGAAGCAAGAATCTAATGCACTCAATACTAATATAAGCCAGTAGGCAATCTAATACACACTTATGTAAGAGAAAAAGTCCAATCAATTCAAGGTGGGGGGAGGAGGGAGGCGGGGAGGGAGGGGGGCCGGGGAGGGCATCAGCGTGCTCCCACTGAATGGGCACGATCTTAGAGTGTGTGGCACACCTCTTGGGGGTGGAAAACAATTATAAGTGGGTCTCTACCTAATATATGTGACCATTGTAACCTAATTCTTTGTACCCTCAAATTAACTTGAAACAATCAAAAATTTAAAAAAAAAAATTTAAAGGTTTGATTTTATCAGTCGGAAAATGGAGCCAACGGGTTGAATAAACTGTGAAATGTTTCCTGCTTAGGGAGACAGAGAACTATGTATGATTTGCACCCTGAACACTAACTGTGAGGGTTTGTACTCTTTCTGGATCGAATTAGATTATTACTTAAAGGTTTAAATGCAAAACCTAGCCAGATGCTTTTATTAACAGTTCATTGTAGATTTCAATTAAAATGAGCCACCTTGGAATGGAAGATGCCCATTCATGCTTGGAATCCACGCATCCATTCCACAAATTATTTTCCGAGCATCTATTTTAAACCAGGCAAAGTGTTAGCTGCTAACAATATAATTCAGAAAACAACAAGGCTGGTCGCTAAATGCCTGGGGATACACACCTGGTATATAGAGGTGCTGCTACTTGCATGTGATTTCTGTCATCTAGGTCCTTATAATCTGAGGTCACCTTAATAGGGGGTGTGTATCTACCACAAACTGCTGTTTTCTCTATGTTTGCTTCACCTAGGTGCTCCCGACCAATAGCCTTCCACCCCAGTGATTCTCATTCTTAGACAAGAAGATTAAAACCAATGAGAAATGTTTTAAAATGATTTTTCCCACGACCACCCCATCCTTCCCTGCTCCAACCAGTCCATGACTTTGTTTTTCTGGGGTAGGACTAGGACAGAGGCCTGAAGTGATGACAATACTATATAGCTCGTGGCTTTTTGCTTGGCCTGTCTGGTAAAATATGGACTCAATAAATTGTTGACATTGTCATGAGTACTGTAGATTTGGGGAAACTTTCTGGGATTGTAAGACAACCTGCTAGGAAACAAACTTATGACCAAGACAATGATTGAAGTAAGACTATAACATAAGAATGGTAGGTCATAATTGTTAAATGAATAATTTATTCTACAGGTGCTAGAAGTTTAAAGGAAGAAAAATTTCCATAGGCCAGAAAGGTCTTCCTTAAAGAAGGAAGGGAGTGAGCTTCATCCTGAAGGATGAGCATGTTACCAAGGCAGCGGGAACAAGAGAAAGAATCCTTGTAGAGGGACAAAGTCACAATGGATAAGTTCAGCTTGTGTAAGGCTACAATACAAATATCGGGAGGTTACACTGAAGATGGTTAAATTGGGAGATACATGGAAGACGAAAGCAGCATGGAAGGTAAAGGGATAATCCACAGAAGAGATGGGTTTATATTGATGGTGAGGATTTCTGAAGACCTTAGGGGCAAGACAATATTGAGCAAGATTTATTGTAAGAAGACTGGTCTAGTTTTTCTTATTGCTTTATTGTTAGAATTAATAGGGACGTAGATGAGTACTAAGAAAACAAGATTTTTAAAGATAGGACAGGAACAAAATAATAAATGGGAAGGACGTTGCATGCCGGATTGGCTATGGAGACCCAAGAAGACCGAGGGGGTCAAATAAGACCCACGGCCTCAGAACACTGATGCCAACTGTCATCAACAGGAAGGGCTCCCTCCAGAGGTGGAGCATTTGTCAAGACTAGACCAAGGAATGAGTGCTAAGGAAGTCTTATGTCTTGGTCTGCAGGGCAATCCTGGATGAATTATCTGTTAGTGTATGGGACTAAACTGCTTGAGACAGCGATGTATGAAAGTGGAGTGAATGAACTGAAGGGAGTCCTCGCAAAATTGTGGAGGGGGCAAAAAGTGGCAGATGAATGACAGGAAGGACACAGATAATGCATTTAGGTGAAAGAGATGAAAAGCATAATTTTAGCTTGGTGCATTCTCACATAAAGCTGTCACTTCTGCTATATAAATTTGTACTTTCAATATTCAAGGGATTAATTGTACCAAGTCATTGTTGCCACCTAAGCAAAGGATGCGAGGCCCATTGCAGAAGGATTCCCGAAGACCTTAACCCACTGTGACACTGGGAAAAACTCCCAAACGAATATTAGAGGCTACTTAACATAAATATACATAGAAAACCACAATAGCCTTTTTATACATTTAGGTTACTTTACTTCTAGAAAAATACATAAGTGATGTTGTAAATTCCTTTTAAAAAGACGAATGCTCTTGATGGAATAAAAATGGACATGCCACCGTCGAAATCTTGGAGAACATTAAACTGTTTAGTGAGCAGAGAAGAATTTTGGAAAATTAAGTTGCAGTAAGTCGCAATATACAACATGTCAAAGATATGCAATGATTTCTGTGACAGCATGGAGGATAGAGCTAAGGGAAGTCAGTGGAAAATTGCCAGAAGATTGAACATTGGAGTTGAAACTCAAGGAGTCAGAATTGGGGCTGGGGGGATATATGTTAAGTCTTCCACAAGACCCTGATATCAGGGAGAAAGCTTGGGAAGATGACTGAACAGTGAATTTATTCCTTTTTGTGCTGGGAGCATGGGAAAGGAGAAGAATCACTGAATAAGGGGCCAACAGTGAGAAAGCAAAGGGAATCCTTCAGAGCAGGCTGGATCATGCCTCAGAAACAAACACCCCGCATCTCCGTACCCTGAGACAGGGGTGTATTTGTCACTCCTACTATGTGGCCACCTCTGCTCCCTGTTTTGCCCCATCCAGTGCTGAGACTAACGGACCATCCACCATCCGAATGCTGCTAGAAACTGTGATGGGGAAAGAAACATGGTAAGTCATGTACCAGGTATTTAAAGTCACTGGCAAAGTTGAAAACATTTCTCACTTTCACGTTGCATCGAACAAAAAAGGTGCAGGAATGTGCCCCACTTCAAAAGAGCAGAGAGGTACAGGCCTACCCTGTGCCCTGCAGGAAAATGGGACACCCTGGTGAGCTGCACTGTTGACTGCCACACGCAAGCTTGGCCTCAGACGCTGGCTAGTCCACCGGTCACCAGTGGCTCTGTGGATGGCAGCGATGACATGGTTGGATTATTGCATAGGGAATCATTCAGCCAGCAGAACAGAGATCAACTATCTCAGTGACTCTCAGATGTAGCAGTCATCGGACTCACCTAGAGACGTTGTTGAGCATAAAGGCTTCCAGGCCCGCAGCCAGAGGTTTTTACTCCCTAGGTCTGGGTGGGGCCTGAGAGCTGCTGTTAGACCTCATTTTGAGAATAGAACTGCTGAACTGGAGGATCAGAGAGCAGAGCTATGGCAAGGACTTGACAGGAAGATGATGGGCAGGCCCTGAATAGAAGCAAAGGGACAAGAGAAGCCACACCAGCCCCCAGAGACATTTGGGGGCTGAGTGAACAGGACCTTATGACATTAGAGGTTACGGCTGAGGAGCAGAGAGAAGGTCTGAAAACAGCAACAGCGTGTCTACTTTGGGTAGTTAATTGCACAATTAAGCAACATGAAGATGACAGAGAATGGATCAAGCTCACAAATGGTGGCCCAGGGAGGGCAAGGAGTGGAAAGAAAGAGAAAGGAGTCCAATTTGTGACATTTTAGCCTCCAAGTACCTAAAAACATCAGATTTGATCTGTCCGGTTGGCCCCTGAAATGCAGCTCTGATCTCAGCAGGGTGATAACGCCTGAGAGAGAGACGAAGAGGCATCCAGGGTGATGAAGTTGAAGACACTGCAAGACAAGAACCTCTGAGAGGTGAGTTACGGGAGAAAGGCAAGGAACCAGGAACAGAACCCTCAACCGTCCCGATAATTAGACAAATAAAGGGGACGCTGAGAAGCCAAATGGATAGTCTGAAAGGTAGAAGGAAAAGCGCCCCGAGCCGAGTTTCAGGAACTGAGGGAGGGGAGGGAGTTAGCACTCTGCAGGGGTGTCACGTACTTCCCAGAGAGCAAACCTACCGCGGGCGTGGAGGGCATCTGCGTAGGTGTGTGCCTCAGTGCTCATCCAGCCGCGCTGACTCAGCTGTAGGGTAGGCCTTACTGCCCACCCACCATCACATGTCCTTTGTCCTCAGCTTTGAATCAGTCAGGGAGACCTTTATAGCCACCAGGTTTATCCTTTAAAATCTGTGGAAATCCTGGAAGAACGAGCCCTTTTGCAAGGACAGGGATCTAAAGAAGGTTGTCTAACACACTTTTGGCAAAGGGCGGGATGGTGAAATGGGATTAGTCTAAGCCTTTGCTTGACAACACCTCAAAGACTGCTAGAAACTGGCATTGAAAGCTCGCCAGCTCCCCGGCCCCGTGGTTGCAGGGGTACGAGGGCTGCCTCTGTGCAGACTGTCCTTTGGTTTCAAGACCCTGAAGCTATTCCCAATCACCTTATGAGGCAACTGTATCCCTACTTCTATTCTCAGACCCTATCTGAATCCCAAATCCAGAAGTCTGTCTCTGACTTTTCTTCCTGCTTGCCAAGGATCTTTATAGATCTTCCAGAGGCTGCATTTCCAGATATGTCTTCAGTGGGCTCTGGGTTGACCTGTCAACAGGGCTCATCAGTTCAGAAGCAGAGAATTGCAAAGGTCACCGCGGGTCACTGACAAGCTACCTCCAGCTCGGAGGCCACCTTTCCCTGGGTGGTGCAGTCTAGGCCTAACCCTTCCCTCCCCCTGATTCTGACTGTAAATTATGCCTACTGTCCTACTCAGGCAGTGAGGCCACCAAACACGTTCACTGACGAAAGAGGACAAAGTAGACCTGCACTAAGCCTCAATGACACAAATAGATCAGCTGTGCCATCTCTTACTCTGTGTTTTTTAAAAACTTATCTGTGGGAAACTTCTATAATATTTCAGTTCATGTTAATGGAAGAAGAAAGTAATTGTCTCTTGGACATTCATCATAAGATTGCCAGTTTGAATTACATCTTTTTTTTTTTTTTTTTTTTTTTTTGGTTAAAAACGGAGGGAAAAATCCCAGAAATATTAAACGAGTGAAAAGGTATAGAGTGGTGTAACATTATCTTCATTTTCTAAGTTATCTTCTTCAATGTAAGAAACAACTTCCAAAACAGTCTTTCATTACAAAAGAGCAAAGAAAGAAGATCACAAGATGTTAGGCTCAAGACTTTTGATCAAAGTGTCCCAGGAGCTCTCAGCTGTTTGTATCTTTGTTAGGATTCACCAGGGACAGAAATGTAGGTGTGATTATTTGATGCTATTCTTCAGTTGCATTTTAATTTGCAAATGTTCAATTATCTTTGTTATGAAAGAATATGTAAAAATACATCTCGAACTCTATTTCTATTTTATCCTTGTATCTTATATCAGAGACTGAGTGTGAGCAACACCTGCTCCCTAAATAACTTACTGATTCATTTGAAGGAATAAAAGTTCAGCAAAATAGTTGACTGCTTTATGATACAGATGGCATCTGTCTTTTAAATAACTGAAGTCATTTAAATTGAGTAGTGAAAATATCTGACAAATCTTTTTCAGACAAATCCAGCAAAGAAATCTGGAATAACATCTAAGACATCAGAGTTGTTTCTAGGCCTTCAAGATTTTCTTTTATTTAGGGGGTACACTATTGTGTCTGTCCCCTTCCCCTCCTTCTCACTTTCTCTCTCTCTCTCTTTCTCTCTCTCTCCCTCTGTCTCTCTCTCTCACGAATTCCACCTGCTTGTAAGTGTCATTGCTGAAACTTGCAAGGGAACACTTTTGATTAGCACTAAAAAGGTCTAATGTTTGAGACCTTGAATGGGAAACTTCTGATAAAAATAAACTTCAAGGTCTCAGAATACTCTTATCAGATCAACCGTCTGGTCCCAGAGTAGGTTGCTTAAATCTTCTTGGCTAAGCTTGAGAGTGCAGAGCTGAATACCCACAGGCTTGCAATCTTTTTGAATGTGATTATAATTCAGCACCAGCTTTGCATCCTGGATAAAGGTTCCCCTTGAACACAAAGTATGTTACATGCTTGTGTGCTAGTGATCAAAATACTCAGAGGATTATGGCACTTGCTGTTCTTAAACCTCCAAAATGGTGTTAAAATGCTATATCCAATCAGCTAAGCTGTAAATTAAATTTTTGTAGATTGAAGACATAGTTTTATTTCATCTGCCAGAAACTCATTTCAACCCTAGCATTTCTGTTAGCACATTGCATCGAGCAGCATAACTCAAGAGGTTTAATGAAAGTTTAAAAACAATCTGTTGCAGATTTTGTGCCTAATTTATTTTTAATTGCAAATTGTACAACACATTATTGCCTGTGAAAATAGACATTTAATTTCCTTCCTGTTTTCTTTTTCTTTTTCTTTTTCATTTTTTTTTTTTTTTAATAAGTCTAATGCAACCTCAGAGAGGAAACAGGCTTTACCATGCTGTTTTCTAGATTTTATTTCTTTATTCTGAGATCCTTGATGTGCAGTTGTTGGAATGCATAGCTCATCCCATTAGCATGATCCTTCAAACACACTTTCATGCTTTAAGAATGAGCAGTGTGAAATTCTATAAGAAGGTGCATTTACACAATTATTGCAACTGTATAGCATGCACTGTGACTACAGTCCCGCTCCACTGCCTGTGAAAAGTCTCCTCACTACATCTGACAGGTGACTTCTGCTAATAGGGTTCATATTCATACTTAAGAGTCATTGTAGATTGTGAAGCTGTATCAGTGATGGAATAAAGCACACACAAGATGATTTTAATTGTAAGGCTAGCTGGAGAGTTGATAAAAATTAAATATTCTATCCTATATTTTTATAGTAGTAGAACAATGAACGTAGTTTTTTAGCATGGCGTTTGCTTTTTTCAATGTGACCTTTAATTTTTTTAATTGGTCTTTTCTGGAAGGCACTGAATGAAAAATCAAGCAAAAATGCTCATTCTGGTCTTCCTTTCCCTTTGGAAAGTTTTGTCACACTCTGCTGCATCTGGTGGTTTGACTTTGGATGGGAATCTGAAATGAAGCTTAATGTGAGTGCTATCAAGTGATTCTAGGAAATGTCAAAATACAAGAAAAGGAAACAAAGGTCTTTTATGCTGGATTTGCATTCCCTTCTGAAATCCTTGGTGCTTTACATCAGAAAGTGAGTTGTATTATTTATTTTCAATGTCCTGACTTTCTACTCCTCCACTGTCCTCAGAGAGTGGCCATCAGCACACTCCCTGCAGCCCTGACCGCTCCTTACCGGCGCCGTGTCAGAAAGCCAGCTGCCTTCATAGCCAGTGACAAGGGCAGGGCTGCGGCTTGCTGGAGAGGGGTATGAATGAATGTTGTGACCACGTCTCCCTTCCTTCCTGCGAGACACTTTTCTCTTTTTCCGCAAGGCCCAGGGTTTGGTGATGGCCAGATCAACGTGATGTCTTGTTTGGGGCTGCTGTTGGGAGTAGGTACGTTAGACGACATCGCAGTCCCACAAGTTCCACAAGGAACCTGATAGTAGATGAGGCCTGGGCCTCTCCCCCCATATTAATACTATAATATGTTCCAGTTCAGGTAGGACTTGGACCTGGGATAGAGAAGATGGACCGAAACTACAGTATTTTCAGCACTCAAATGTCTCCATACCTGAAAATGATTTGGAAATAACCATTGTGTACAAAATATAACAAGCCTTTCAGACTGAGAGTTTTGATCATTTTAAAACAGTGTATTCATATAGAAATGCCTGATTAGTTTAGTTGCCATGTTTGTTTCTCTGAGTCATTTATATGTTTTTATGTTAAATTTTCAGAAGACCTCAGCCTGTTGTACAATGACTTTTTTCCCTCCATGCAGCACTCATTCTTAAAGGGAAATAAGAATTGTTCAAATTATTATTCCTTAAGATGTTTGCCAGTTGGCAGCTTTGGCATAATTGGTTTTGATGATAGAAAAAATTGATAGAAATTATTTTTAATGAAATAAATACAAATGTTTCAAAGAGATAAATTACACTTCTGAGTTTTACAAGACACAGTACTGATATCTTACGGTATTTGCGTAGCAGAGGTGGGAACGCTTCTTTCATAAAGGAGATGTGATGAAACCAGACACCTCTTAGAAACCCGACTGGAGAACGGGACAGCCACCCAAAGAAGGTCAGTTCCTTCTTTCTGGAAACCTGTCCTTCAGTTTCTGACACAAACGTACGAAAACTGAAACCAGGTACCACGATTTATGTCTGAGCACAGACGGCTCTGTCAGCCCGACGTGGACAGTGCGGGGCTGGACATGGGCGCCTCTGCGGCTCCTCAGTCACGCCCTGGTCATTCCTGTCAGCAGCAGACTCCCACACTGAGCTCCAGCTCAGGCTCACCTTCATATCTGGTGGGACAAATGCTCCCTCAGAAACAGCCTGGGCATGGGGACACTCCTTGCAAAGGCATGCTGGGATGAACTCATGAGAGCATCAGAGTCCTAACTCTGCATGTCCCTGACACAGATGACAGTATGTGTCAGAGGCTGACTGCGCATCAGAAGCACCTGCTCAACTGCGACACTGTGTTTACAGCGTTCAGAGAACTAACTTTGGGGTCATTCTGCTTCCACTCCAGTGTTGGGAGAGCAAGCATGCCGTGTGACCCTGGTCAAGGTCCCCAGCTTCCCCGAAGCGTCATCTCCTCATTTACAGAGGAGGGCTGATAATTATCCTGACCGCATAGATAGTTTAAAGAGCAAAGTGACTATCTGGCATGTGGTAAGCGGCCAGTGAAATTTAACCATTATTATTATTTCTAAATAACTGGAAAACAGTATAGACATTCTTTTGTGCATTAGGAGAGAGAGAAATAAGTCATGGCAGCCAAAAGAATAAGAGTGAGGGCCTCCTTCCTGCCTCCCAAATCCGTCAGTGTTGGAATGAAGACCCTGGGTGGACTGTGAGAGATGGAAGAAGGAGAGAAGATGAAACTGTGCATAGAGAAGGAATTCTCAATGGACTAAAACAAGACAAGAGAAGTCCTGCAAGATGAGGGAAGCTAATACTAAAATTTTCAGAGTGATCAAAAAAAGGTGACAAGCAATATAGAGACTCATCTCAGATTATCTCTCCTGTCCATCTGAAGTAACTCCCCTCCGTCAAAGGACACCACATAAAACCAGGACCCCACATCTGAGCACCCCTGTTATTTTGACCCACTGAGACGAGCCTCAACATCCTCTGTATGTGCAGTTACGGCCTTCACTTCCCCTTTGCTAAAACAAGTAAGAACATCCTTTATCTGTAAAACTTCATAGTCAGGCAGCACACACCAATTTAAATTAAAAGCCGTTGTAAAGAATTTAATCTTCTTTCTTTTCCTTCATGTATAAAATTAATGAAACAATAAAATCTATTCTGTAAGAAAACGTGATAATATGTAGATACAATTCGTACTACTTACAGAAAATGTAAAAGGTTTTGATTTGTGAAGACCTGTAAGAAAGCTTGCTGTAGCAAAATATTAAGGGAACTGTATAAATGATCAGGCAATGCTATAGTGGATATTTTAGAAAGAGCTGATTTTCTTTGGGGATGTGACATGGGGTTATCAGTAGCAACTAACAATTAAAATGAAAGCCATCCGAATGGGCTTTCATAATCATTAATTTTGTTTATCCTCAGTTAGGGCCTACCCAGAAACAAACCAAATGATGACAACAGGTTGATTGATTTCTCATTCAGATTTTTTTTTTAAGCCAGTTAAATATAGGTAGTTGCCGTAATTGCATATTTACTATTTCACTTTTGCAGTTTTTAGAGTGACAAAAATTCAGCCCCCTGTCACGAATTTGATATGTTAAACTGTCCTAAACATTGGCAATGCTGTGAGAGATGAGCATAACCAACAAACACTTCATACATTGTCACGCGAGGCTAATTTAGATCGTTATAAATTAGTGGTGTGTCGAATAGAAACCAATGTGGAAAAAAGCAAGACGTGTGAGACTGCCTGGTGCCGTCTCACTGCGCTGCGACACTGTTTTATTAGCATCTCCTAAGAGCAGAGCAGTCTTGCTTTGCTTTTGCACCTGCAGTTACCATCTAACTGTGGAAGCTGGCCCAAGAGCAGCGCCGTGAGCAAGATCACGTTTTCGCATAGTATTTGTTCTGAAAATACGGATTAGTAATGAGCCTTCAGAGAGGACTTGTTAGATGAGACCCAGAGAGACATTTTGCTAAATCAAAGAAGATTCATTTCTTCACAAAAGATAGACTCATATTCTGTCGTTAATGATTTGTCCCAAGATCTGATAAGTGCACTTCAAATATACAATCGATTTTAAATGAGAGCCATTGATAGAGAAATCTCTCCACACCTGAACGCTATCCACTGTGGCATCTGTTCATGTGATCTGTACAACTTATTATCTAAAAATATTAGGAAACAGAAATAGTGAGTGGCTTTAAAATAAATTACACTTTAATATTCAATTTGTTCTATCTTTTCAAGCAGAATTAGTTTTGAGAAGCATTTTACTTCATTTATTATTGGAAAAGACCTTACTAGCTTATTCAAGCAAGAAAATTACCCCAAAAGCTTGCAAGATTTATAATGCTTGGGGAAAAAAAAAAAAAAGGCAATTCAAAACCTAATGAGACATTTTAGGCCTCATTTACATCTCTAACCTGACCCATTTTCTGCAAAACGTTTTTTTTGTTGGTAATTTACATACTAAAAGCTAGTTATTTATCCATCCCTAACCAAAAAGTTGATGAGATTACTGATAACACAATGAAGTTAACATTACCCTAAAAGCTAAGAACATTTCTAAGGGTTTGACTATTGATTCGTTTATTTAGCTATAATCTCTATTACAAGCTAGTGACATACCCACGCTGAGAAACAATGACATCAGCGTGCCAGGGCGACATTGCCACACTCACTCGATTCACAGAAATCCTGTGAGGAGCACACACATTGGAAATGAAACACAATGAGGTGCTCTTGTATGTGCACACGTGCAAGCAAGGTGTTCTGTGTATGTGTACACGTGCGCGAGAGGTCCTCTGTGTATGTACACATGTGTGTGCAAGGTGCTTTGTGTATGTGCACACGTTGCACATGGGGTGCTCTGTTTATGTGCACATGTGACGCGGGGTGCTCTGTGTATGTGTACACATGCGCGCAGGGTGCTCTGTGTATGTACACATGTGTGTGCAAGGTGCTCTGTGTATGTGCACACGTGCACGCGGGGATCTCTGTGTATGTGCACACGTGCACGCGGGGTGCTCTGTATATGTGCACGCATGATGCGGGGATCTCTGTGTATGTGTGCACATGCACACAAGATGCTCAGTGTGTGTGCACGTGTGCACGCAGGGTCCTCTGTGTATGTACACACGTGCATGCAAGCAGAAAAACAAATGGTGTTATGAAATACATTCCAGGAAACATGTTCTAATGTCATATATTTTTGAATACCACAGCCCTTTGCCTATGTTTAGAGCTAACAATTTTATCAATGTAGTTATTATTTTTTAAAAAAATTCAATTCCCAATATTTTGAGGGGAAAAAAGCTTCAGGGAGGAGTTGAATTAGGTAGCTGCAGGGTAATATATTTCTCATTTTATTCAGGCATATTTCTTTTTTTTTTTCAGGATAAAAATACATATTCATAAATATCAATATTATAATTGTATCTGCCTTTCACAGACATATTTATATTTTCATAAAATATTTCTATTTTATTTTATATGTTTATATTTTGTTATATATTCATTTTTTATCTCTTATATGATTTTTTATCTATGTATGATTATATTATATGATCACCATTTGCTGGTAATTTTTACTTTGAAAACACTGTCAAAAACACTGCATTTAATGGCTCCGTGTCCACAGCACAGTGGGTATGGTGTCAATCACATACACCGAGGCTGGCGGGTTCGAACCCAGCCCCAGCCAGCTAAACAACAATGACAATGGCAACAAAAAAACAGCTGGGCATTGTGGCGGGCACCTGTAGTCCCAGCTACTTGGGAGTCTGAGGCAAGAGAATCACTTAAGCCCAAGAGATTGAGGTTGCTGTGAGGTGTGATGCCACAGCTCTCTACCAAGGGTGACATAGTGAGACTCTGCCTCAAAAAACAAAACAAAAAAAACCCAAGAAAACCCCACTGCATTTATAATAATTTAATGTTCTTCATAATGAAAGCATTTATAAAATGCAGACTATCCTTATGTCTGCAAATTAGTTGGACTTTACTGGGTGGGGCCCATGTGGAGGGTTCTACTCCAAGGCTTCAGGACTGTGGTGGAGGTACGATTTCCCCGCCTCCTAGTGTAATCCCTCCCTGACTAACACACATCAGATCCTAGCAGAATCAGACCTGGAGAAGTGCATAATACCTGGGCACGACTCCTCCATAACCAGGCTGCCATATGGATTCCCTGGGTAAGTTCTAATCTTTGGGGGAAGTGTTTGTTCAGCATCTCCTGCAAACCCTCCTGCCTGGACTAGCCTGACATTTTATTGTGACCAAGGATGATCAGGTACCAAGATTCCCAAATCTAGTCTTGACAGTGACCTGAAAAACGGAAAATCTCAAGTGGGGCCATGGGAGACAGGTACAGGTCCACCCTCTCAGAGGACAAAGCCATTTCTATTCCTTTCCTATTTAGTTTTACTTTACTCAGTAACGACTTTCAGATTGTGTTCATTTTCAGAAATTCTGTTTGCTGTTGTATTCTTCCTGTTAGGAGAAGGTTTACAAGGGGATACGCGATTGATTAGTAGCAAAGAAAACACTTCTTGTTAAATGTAATTACTAAAACTAAATTGCCAGGCCCCCAAACCTATTATCTATGACATAGTAAGAATTGTGTCTCCGTTCCCCACTGGGAGACTATCAAATCCTGTTGGCACATTAGCCGCAGTCTTTAAGGCTGTTGCCACCATCACGGTTACAGCTACCATGGAAGCTGACTTGTGAGGAAATCCACATGGAGAAGTTTCTTTCTCAATTTTTTTGAGTAGTCTAAAATTTAGATTGTGTTGGCTTCACTGCACATCAGTCTCCCGCAGAACGTGCTGGTACTGACTGCTCAGCTTCCCCCTTAGCCCTTTGGAATATCTTGGGAGAATGTCTCCCGTGCTGAAATTTGTTGATAATATCCAGTGAGTACTATATTTTCTGTAAACACTTTTTACTTCGTGTAACAAATTTTTTTCAAAGACATGCTAGTGAACGATGTATTTCATCTCCAGGTTTCTTATTACATACCAGCATCATATGACACAGTAAAACATTTCATGTTTTTTTTTTTTTCTGGGTATTCTTTTGTATAGTCTGTTAAGAGAGTATCATTTCAACACCACGGTTCCTGCTCTGTCACGTCAAAAACATTTCATGATGACCTTAAATGATTTTTTCCCTCTTATCATTTCCCCCAAATTAAATCTATTTTAAAATTCCATGTCTACCAATGCCTTTTCAATTGTTTATCCTAGAAATGTTGGGTGAATACTTGTAATATAGTAGAAGTAAATGAAACAATCATAATCGGTGCCCTTGTGGAGTGTAGAGTTCTAAATAACCACAATATAATGACAGATTGAGTGAAATATGAAGGAAAGGCAAGGGGTGCTGCAGCATTCAGTCATGGATGTGGGATTGATATTTAGATGAGGTGGTGAAGGAGACTGGCTGAGCTGGTGGCATTCGAATAAGGAGTGAAAGGGGAAAGGGGCCGGCCTTGTGGGAATTAACGGGAAGAACATTCCAAGCAGAAGATGTCAGTGCAAAACATTAAAGAGTACAGTAATAGATACCACTCTGAGTAGAGTACGATGGTGCATATTAAGATGAGGTTGAAGAGGTGGAGACCTAGGACCATGACCACGGTGCAGATGGTGGCCATCACCAGGGCTCCCATAAACTGAATTTGCATGTGCAACTCTAGCCATGAGCTCCACCCTCCCCCTATCCTGGGCCGTGCCTGACCCTAAATAAGCTGATGGCATATAGGAAGGCAATAAAGAACATGTTTTCTGAGGAGACACTAACTCCCAAAAGAAAGATAAAGGAAGGGTCCAATCTAAAATGACCCAGAAATGAGGAAGGATTCCATAAGTAAAAATAATCTAAGGCCAGTCATGGTGGCTTGCACCTATAATTCTAGCACTTTGGGAGGCCAAGGTGTGTGGATTGCTTCACCCCAGGAGTTCAAGACCAGCCTGAGTAAGCAAGAGACACCATCTCTACAAAAAAAAAAAAAAAAAAAAAAAAAAAGCAAAGAAAAGAAAGAAAAAGAAAAACTAGCCGGGTGTGGTGATGGGCATCTGTAGTCCCAGCTACCTGGAAAGCTGAGGCAGGAGGATTGCTTGAGCCCAGGAGTTTGAGGTTTCCATGAGCTATGATGCCACAGCACTCTATTCAGGGTGACAGACTGAAATTCTGTCTTAATAAAAAAAAATAATAATAATAATATAATTTATTATTTTATAAAGAAAAATCCTTTACATGTGTTGATTTTTTTGTTTCTACCAGAATGCATAATATGTGGCATTATAAAGTGAACAGACTAGATATATTTAAGTGCCTCATCACACTGGACTTGAGTGTTATAGCTTGAATACCCCGACAGAATTAAATCCAATCCAACACCAGCCAGATGGGAACTAGAATCTTGATGGATCTAATACTTACCTGTATCCAGCCATTTTTCTTTGTCTTATCTATACTTCTAGTGAATATTGTACACTTACAAATTCGCTTATATCAAATTTAGCTATTTGTTTCTCTTCCCCCCCAAAACTTTAAAACTCACATGATAATAAATGTGCAAATATTAGAATTACCAGCTGAGCACAGTAGCTGATGACTATAATTCTGGCACTCTCTGGGAGGCCAAGGTTGGAGGATCCCTTGAGCCCAGGAGTTCAAGACCAGCTTAAGCCAGAGTGAAAGTAGGAAAACCAGCTGGGTGTGGTGGTGGGTGCCTGTAGTCCCAGCTACTCAGGATGCTGGGCAAGAGGACTGCTTGAACCCAACAGTTTGAGGACTGCTGTGAGCTATGACTCCAGAGTGCTCTATCCAGGATGACACAGTGAGATTCTGTTTCAAAAGAATTAAAAAGAATGACCAATAAATATTCAATTTATGTGAATTGTCCGTGTGCAGTTGTAGTGATTTGCTTGTCCTTGTCTAAAGAATGCCTTTCTCTGTCCAGGTAAAGAGCTGCTTCCTAAGAAGACCTGCTTCCTAACAGGAGCATTGTAAGGACAGGTGGTCACACTGGCAGAGCCAGGGGTCCTAGCACAGCACACTGAGCTTGCTGACAGACAGCCTGCCTGGACCTCAGGAGCGACCTCCTGGGAAGACACAGCAACGGTAAGTGTCCATGCAAGGCCCGGTGCTTTGATAACTCTGCCTTTTGTAACTTGTTTTCTGGTTTTCTAGTCAATCCTGTCATTCTTTCAGGCATAACTTCTAAGAAACTGTCAAACAACTACCTTCTCTTTTTATACTTCTTCTGTATCCTGTCAATAACCGTCGTACTTCTGTAAATCAATGACATCTTGATTTCTCTGCCTTTGTGTGTGTGAGTGTGCAATACCACATTGCAGACTCATAAGCAGGAGAGAGAGAGAGAGGGAAGGGAGGCTGTTTCATAAATCTTCAGCTATTCCATTGTAATACTTTTAACATCAGTTAAAAATAGCTACTATCAAGCGTCCAGCTGCCAGGATCCTTTGAAATCAGTAATTATTTATGAGAATTTTATATAAAAGAGGTAGAAAATGTAAAATAGCTTTGGCTCATAAAACAGGAAAGATAAATGTTACCCAGAAAAAAATCTATAGCAAGTGTCTAGTGAACTATATGAATGAAAATCTATTGTGTAGTACTGAGATCATTAAATGGAAATCAAAGATAGTTGCTGTGTTGATGAGTAGACGCTATTCATCTCCATCAATGGTTCTCAACCTTCCTAATGCCGCGACCCTTTAATACAGTGCCTGTAGGTCGCGACCCCCTGGTTGAGAACCTCTGGTCTACATAAAAACAAGTTCATTTCAGAAGATGTGACGCACAAATCTGGTTTTTATTGGTAGACCATTATTGGGTGGGCAGATGACAATGCATTGCAACATTGTATAAAATCAGAGTTTTTCTTTTTTTTCCTGTGGTCATCCAATGTACTTTGACTTGAAATTTTAAAGTTTTTCTGAACATAATTATAATTTTATTAACCACTTTATTAACAAAAATAACATAAAGCAGAAAACATAAAACCTGACTATTTGCAGCACCATATATTCTCAGAGTGCTCAACTATTTAAAGGTCTCTGACTATATTTAGAGATAACTAATACCAGCACATGATACAGGCAAAGACTGAAAGCAGAAATTCTATAGAACATCTAAATGTCACAGGTGTTATGGGAATGGAAATGTGCTTTTCTGTATCTTTTATCGGTATTGCATATAGCCAGAGTGTTATACCATATTTTCACACTTTATTTGCTGAGTTTGTCACCTACCACCTTTTTCCAAATTACTAGAAACTAAAAATACCCTCATGGAATTAAGAGCACGAATGCTTTGGCAAATAAAGACAGTGCAATTTTTCTGCTGTCATTAAGATATATGCCATATATCATTTTTCAATATCGCTGGTGGGTTGAGCTGAACTGTGAGAAACCTTTCTGACATGAGGCTCCTGTCTGTCAACATGGAACAGATTTTACTTTGGAGATAAGTAACCTGGGCTATCTAATTATTTCAAAAAGAAAAGGGGAGAAAAATGAGTAATGAAATTATTATAGGAAAATGATATTTCAATAAAAGTAGTACTGAAAGGTAGAACAAACATAAAATTATTAGTAGCAAAGAGGTTCATCTTACCTGGTACTCAGATGACAAAGTCAAAGTCTTCATATTCTCTTGTTGACAGAACCCGTCTAATTTTACAGACATTATAGAAGAGTGAAAAATATCAATAATTTTCCTACAGAGGAAAGTGAGATGGTACAACTATGAGAGCATTGTACAAAAAGAAAAGAAAACCTGTTGCTTATTTCATCTGCAAAGTTTAAAATCAAAATGTTTATCATTGCACTGCTTATTAATATGTAGGGAAATGGTGCACTTAAATGGTACCATCCTACGACACTCCTCAGCTCAAGCAAGACTTAAGCACTTCAAAACTATGAATATCCAAGTCATGTCGGGAGTATGCCTATGTCCTGCCTAGTGATGTCACCGTGGCAACATTCATAAGCCAATGTGTCATTTTAATAAATACTATAATTAATAAATGCAACACGTTCTATGTGTGATAGCATTTTTTGGAGTTAGTCACCTGAATAACATTCATAGCAAATACTTTGAGAGTAACTTTCCAGAAATAGGACAACTCTTGTAAGAGAACAGCTTTTTTCTTCTAGAGACCAATTTTGAAACAAGCATCTGCTCCATCCCCCCCCAACGATGTTGTTGTCTTCGTGATCAAGGTAGTTCTCTTTGGAAAAAAAGAGAGATGTGTTCCAGTTCAGGATCATTTTGCCCACCTGAGTGTTTGAGCATTCGATTCAGAATCTGACTTACTCAGATGACATCAGCTTCTCATATTTTTCTATCATCATTTAAATTTTAGTTCCTATTTTGACAGCCTTCCTTAGTAGAAAACATCAAATTGCACCCCCTGAATCTTCATTCTTAACCCGAGATGCATGGTGTGAGAACTGATATTTTTGTAATATGTAGTGTCACTGAGGAGAATGAAAATCTCACTTTGAATATGCCACTGGAATAATTTTCAGTTCTAGGGTATAATTAATCTGAATGATGGCAACAAAAGAAACACTTAAAAAAAAGTAATTTTAGCCTTTAGTTAAAGAAGTTTAATGTAATCAGCATTCTTCCACTTAACAAATATTTATGTGCCAGGAATTTTGTTGCTAGGTGTTGGAGATCTTGAAATTTACACTGACACTGTACTATCATTACAAGTTGTTCTAAGTGATGTAAAAAATAAAGCTCAGATTTCCTGCCTGAGTTTACATGTCACAGGCAAAGGCTCCACAGCTATAAAGGGGAAGAGAATGTGCGCAGTGGAAACCTGTGATATGCCAGCAGACTTGAAGCCCAATTAGCCATGAAAGGAGGGGCAGGCGTTTCAGGCAGCAGAAAGGATTGAAATGGGGTGCTGCCTGGCACGCTTGTGGAACAAGGAACCCAGTGTGTCTGGAGCACAGAGAGAGAGCAGGAAGAGCTCACACTGGTGCCGTGAGTGAGGGCAGGTCGCACGGGCCATGTGGGCCCCAGGACGGAAATTTGATCTTTCTTCCAAGTGCAACAAAAAACCACTGGGTGCCGTTAGGACAGTGATGAGGTTGAGTTTCTATGAAAAATCATCACTCTGGTCAACGTGTGGAGAACTGAACAGGCATGGAAAGGGGGGGAGGGGGTCTGAGAAGACCAATCTGGAAGGAGGACAGCTCCTACCATGGTTTCCACAGCCGAATTGGAGAGAGAATGGACAGGCAGGTTAAAGTTAGGGATGACAGGGCCAACAATGGCTCTCACTGTTTTGGCCGGAAAAAACATGATGATGTTTTCAGATTTTGTTATGTTCAGTTTGAAGTGGCTGCAAGATGTCAAAAATGGGTACGTCCTAAAGAAAGCTCTGTCTATAGTTCTGGAGCTCAGAAACCTGGGCCAAAGATATAACTTTGTGGACATTGGCTTATAGATGGCAGCTGAAGCCAGAATACTGAAAGAGATTCCTTGACGAGAGAGCACAGAGTGATAAAAATGACCCTGAACAGAAACCCAGAAGGACTCCAAACTTCAGTGACTGTGGAGAGACAGCAGCCCACAAAGGACAGAGAGAAGGAATGACCACCAGAAAAGTAGGAGAAAAACGGGCCTGGGGCATCCCAGGAGCGAAGGGAAGGGGAGCGCATTGCAGCAAGTTGCTGAGAGTGCAGCAAGTGACCACGACGTATCCCTGGAATTACAGGACAGTAACACCAGCGCAGTCCCTGCAGAGTCCTGACAGAAGGGTGGGGAGTCGGCGTTAAAGCAGGTTGCTACGTGATGATAAGACAGGAACAGGATTTACAAATGCAGGCAACTATTTCTAAATTAGGCTATAAAATTAGACAGAGAAATAGGAATGCATATGGGCAAAGATGTTTAATAAACAGAAGTTTTTTGGTTTTTTTAATATTAGTGGTAGGCCGGACATGGTGGCTCACACCTGTAATCCCAGCACTCTGGGAAGCAAAGGTGGGTGGATCGCAGGAGCTCAAGAGTTCAAGACTAGCCTGAGCAAGAGCGAGTCCCCATCTCTATTAAAAATAGAAAAACTAGCCTGGCGTGGTGGTGGATGCCTGTAATCCCAGCTACTCAGGAGGCTGAGGCAGGTGCATTGCTTGAGCCCAAGAGTTTGAAGTTGCTGTGAGCTATGATGACACTACAGCAGTCTACCCAGGGTGACAGAGTGAGACTCTATCTCAAATATAAATAAATAAAACGGTAATATTAAGTTACTGAGAAAAGATGGAGCAATCCAGTGTGGAGAACAGCATAGGCGCCCTTTGTAGTGGAAAGGAAATGGGAAAGGATGGATACTAACTGCTTTGGTGGCAGGATGATACCATTTGTATGAAGGAAGATAGTCTTGAGGGTGACAGGGCTAGTCATAGGGTTGAGCTGAGTAAAAGATTATGGAAAGGATTGTTGCATGGAATGAGAAAGAGTAACAACTGGAGACCTGCAGTAGGATTGCCTAGAATTTCTGAGTGTTTAGAGGCTGCATGGTTACTTCCAGGTTTCCAGCTAGAAAACTCAGGTATTTGAAGGAACATAGGATAGGAATTTTCCAAAATGGTGTGCAAGGAAGAGAAGTCCAGGATCCTGCTTGATGGTGACAGTAGAGTGATGAGTGGCTGGCAGGTGAGGCCATGGGTACTAACCAGGGCGGGAAACGAGCAGACACAGGAGGCACCTGCTGTCAAGTCTTGACAGAGCAGAGGAACAGGTCCGGAGGGAGTAACGGTGCAACCACAGGCGAGGTGGAGGGAAGCTTGCAGAGAGACAGCAGGGATCTGAATTTTAGATTTCAAAGTTGAGTCGCAGGTGGACATCCTGTTTTGTGAAGTTGAGAGTGGACAGCTGAGGTAGAGCAGAGAAAAAAATCACTGAAAATGAGGCTATTGAGAAATTGAGAGGCCGGATGGTGCCAGCCAGTGGTGGAAATGGTGGGATGAGGAGAGCCTGTTCCCCAAATCTTAAATTAATGAAAAGTTATGTAGCATTTGATAGCAAAGAGAAAAGGCAAATAGAGGCGTAATTAGCACAGGAGTCAAAGAGCCATCTACTCCCCCTCCCCACTGAGGCCAAGAGGACAAAGGGATGGCGTGTGATGCTGGCAGAGCAGGGCCTCGTGTGAGCTCAGCTGCCCCCCCTCCTTACTCCATTTATATTCGTCAGTGCGGCCTGGGTGGACCAGAAGCAGCGAAGCCTTCAGTCCAACCCCCATTAGCCCTGTAGTGATGCCTGCATTTTTCATGAGAGTGAAGTCTTCACTCAGTCCACTTTGCCAGTACAGGAAGGCTCCAAGTGTTAGAAGAATTGCACAAGAGACTCTTCGCCACTGAGATCAGAGGCTGCTGGGGGTGTGATGTGGCTCTGCCACCCTGGTCCTTTTAGGCCTGCAATTGTGGGCATTTTCATTAACATTGCTGCACCTTAGATTCCTCATCTGTAAAATGGGAATACAAAAATAATAAGTTCTGATGTGAGATTGTGAGGATTGGTGAAAGTAATGTACATAAGCAGGGGGACATTACCTGTTATATATGAAATATTTAATAAGTCAAAGCTAACAGCATCTTTCTTTTATAAGGTGTCATGCATCTCATATACTAATATTTTAAACCCAAATAATTTTAAAAGCTTCCTGAAGCAAACTGTGTTATCTCCTGCCTCCCCCACACCACACTCTTCAAATCCCCCTCCAGTGTCCCTTACTGGCACATCTGACTGCCACGTTCATCTTAAACTGGTTCACGTGTACAGTCATGTGCTGAATAACAATGTCTCAGTCAAAAATGGACCACATATACCAGTGGTTCTCAACCTTCCCAATGCCGCAACCCCTTAATATAATTCTTGTGGGTCGCGACCCACAGGTTGAGAACCATGACATACATGGTCCCATAAGGTTCCAAGAGAGCCGAACTTAGTGTAACCATTTTAGCTATGCTCACATCATAGCCCAACTGCTTTATTTGTTTAATAGATCCAGCGTAGGCTAAGTGCACTGTGTTTATAAAATCCGCAGTAGTGCACAGTAAAGGCCTTCACAGTAGCTCACCGTTTCCTGACTCACCCAGAGCAACCTCCCGACCTGCAAATTCCATTCACGGTCAGTGCCCAATAAAGGTGCACCAGTTTTTTTTTTTCTTTTTTTTTTTTTTTTTTGGGGGGGGTTAATCGTTTATACCATCTGTGTTTAGATTTGCTTGGGTACGGGAATACTCGCCATTGTGTCACGCAGAGTATTCTGTACAGTCACACGCTGGGTACATGAATACTCGCGATTGTGTCACCCAGATATTCCGTACAGTCACACGCTGTGCAGGTGTGCAGCCCGGGAGCAGCAAGCTACCCTGCATGGCCTGGCTGTGCAGGAGGCTGTACTGTCAAGGCTAGTGTAAGTGCACTGTATGACGTTCACACAGCAAAATCACCTGCCACATTTCTCAGCACATGCCCACATCATAAAGGGACACATGACTGTATTCTAGCCCCCAAATATCGTCTGTTCAATCTATTCATAGAGAACAAATCACCTTATCTAATAAATCTTGTATTGCCAGCACTTGAAACAGAGCCAGGATCAAAGTCTGTGCTAAACAATATTTTAATTTAAAAATGATACAAAAGGGAAACTTTTGTTCTTCTAAAGTCTAAGGCAGCAGCAGCCTGTTAATCTGGGCAGGGTGACTAGGGTAAGGACTTTCCTCATCATTCTGAGTGTTGTCTTCTGTACAGTTGGCTAGAACAGATAATTATGGGTTACGATCACCAGTCTTAGAAAGGATGATATCTCTAATATCCCCACATGATACCCGCAGAGCAGAAGTCTTAATCTGCCAATATTTCAGATATGATAAAAAGATGTTTTAGCAACATTTGACATAGATTTATAAAACATTAACTCCTGTAGAAACATATTTAAAAGACCTAGTATTTCAAAATTAAATAATTGAATTATTATTTAAATGAATCACTTTTAAGATGTTGAGCCCAATATGAAACCAACTGTGTGAGTAAAACTTCAGTCTTTTAAAATTGTAATTAAATTAAATAATATCTGATTGCTTGTTGGTGCTAAACTAATGGAACGAGTACTTTCAGCTGTAGGGAACAGTGGAGTACCTTATTCTTTCCATACAAATTTATTGTAATTTTTAAAAACAAAACCAAAAAAAGATGTTCAAAAGTCTGGAAATAATGGGTTCAACTTTTTTTATATTAATGAAAGATTGTCCTGGGAAGATAATCAAGTGAAATCATAAAAAGGGGGCTTTCCCAGAGACAGAAATCAGACATGACATTGATAATGAAGCTACTGTTTTTAATATTATCATGGAAAAGAAAAAGGCAGCTGGATTCCAATAAATACATGTCTTTACTGAAAAACCTTCTAGACCTCATATTAGGCTTATCTCATTTAATTATCATTTATTAACTATTGTTCCCAACTTTCATATTGTAAAAATATAATACTGGGAAAGGTTGACTTAGTAAAAAAAACGTACAGCTATTAAGTGACAGAGCTGAGGTCTGAATTCTGTTAGATGTCAAAGCCAGGGTGTTCTGATCCCTGATGTATAAAACCTCAGTTCATTCTTGGGTCATGTACAGAGCATTAACCTGTTCATTGCAAATTCTTAACTGATGTGTTCGGATATTGACATAACACAAATAAGGCAATTAGGAGTTTACATCCAAAGAACAAACAAATGTTTTATGAGGTCTTAGAAAATTTCACGGAACTGCTGAAACAAATTTTGTCAACATCCATCATTTTCTTTGGGTCGTTTTTAGTCTGACAAAGTAGGAGGTGGTGTTTTAAGCTAATACCTGTGTAACAAAGTTTCTGTCATAATAAACTTGTGAGCAATATAAAGAAATGGGATCTAGTTTATAGTATAGATAGGTAATACTGGTGCTAAGATTATAAATTAAATAATTGTCTTGATGAATGAAGGTTATAGACATGATTATGTAAATTATAGGTTTTAAGAAAGTGATTTAAAATATTTAAGACAGATTATTCAAAATTTTCTATTTAAAATATATTAGAAAATACTTTGGATGGATAATACATTAGGAATTTTTGAGTTTACAGAATCATGAGATTATATTTTTAATTGTAAGACTACATTCTCTGAATCAATAAAAAAATTAATTAAAATCTATCCATAGGCTTGACGCAATGAGCTCAGCGTCTAGGGTGCCAGTCACATACACTGAAGCTGGCAGGTTCAAACCCAGTCCAGGCCTGCCAAACAACAATGACAACTACAACCACAGGCTTGTGGCACCTGTAGTCCCAGCTGGGAGGCTGAGGCAAGAGAATCACTTAAGCCCAAGAGTTTGAGGTTGCTGTGAGCTGTGATGCTATAGCATTCTACTGAGGGCAACATAGTGAAACTCTGTCTCAAAAAAAAAAAAAAAAAACAACAACAACAACAACAACAACAAAAAAAACCTATCCATAGAATAGTAGAAATTTTGAAAGAAATATGATTTATATAATAGCTCACCCCTTTTGTTGGCATAATTTATTTATGGTTTGAACGTTAAATAGAGAAATTATTTCACATATGATAGACAGCATTACTACAGGAATATTCTTCCTCTAGAGGACGTAATTGGCAATGAAACAAAACACTGCAGGAAAAATGGAATTAAAACTAATATAGTGAGTTTATTAAAAGGTAATATTTAGTGATCAACAACCTGGCTTTTAATAGTGTGTTATGTTGAAATGATTTCTATTTATTTTTAATTTCTTAATATTCACTAGCTTATTATGTAAAACGAAGTCAAAAAAGGCCCTGCAAACAGCAACATTAATGTTTTCTTCAAGTTCAAAATCATTCTTTATTTTGGAAGTTTGAGTCAATTTCATTATCCTTTCTTCTTGCTAGTCAACTTATTGTTTAGGACTCTCTTGGCGAAATCCTGTCACTTCAGGGGAAGTTCGAGAGAATAGTGCATTATTGATAGCACAGAAACAGTTGTTACTAATCAATATGTTTGGAACCACATATGGAGCATGTCTTTAAGAACATAATTCATCAAAAACAGGCTTACTGGGGCTCCTCGTGCTATTTTCACTGATTTTCCCTCTCTAGGAAGACACAGTAGATATTCTATATGTGGCGTGAGAGTTAGATCCAAAGTGAAGAAGTCACTCCAAAATGCTCAATTACACAGAAAAAAACAAGTGTAAGGATTCTAAAAGAGGAATAAAATTGAATTTAAATGATTACTCTCACATTTTAATATCCTGTTCAGATAATAATTCAAGTGACTTAGAATCTTTAAAAAGATTGCACATGCAGAAGACCATATTCTAGGTGTGAATTCCATTCTTGACTTACTTTGTGAAATAGAAATAGAAAATTCATTTTATTTAGTTTTCCTATCACCACTGCATAGCTTTCTTTTAAATTTAAAATGTGGAATATGGACACATTGCTTGATACTATATATATTCTATACCCTTATCTATTAAAGAAAATTTTAAAAGAACTAGTAGAGTTCACAGAGTAAATTGTCTTAAAATAATCTCTATTGTACAGCAAATAATTGGTTTATAAAGGGAATAATACCTTCTAATCTTGCAAATCTGTATCTTCATATGTAACATTAGCTTAAAATCAAGATAACGTGTTCTTTTCAGTATTCACAAAGACTCTGAAATGAAGGTGAAAGGAAAGTTGCATATCTTAAATTATTTTACAAGATAGAACATTACTGTTCATCAGAGGTAGAAGGAAAAAAACTCACCCATAAATGAGGTTTTTCACTTTTAAAATGGTGAGATGTTGTGGTTTTGCAAATCTAGATATTTTAGGTCACAATTTGCATTTTAACCCCAATATCTGCCCCAAATAGTCCTTTATTCTAATGGTTCCTCATGAAAGGTGAGACTCCCTGTTATTGTAAATTACTCAGGTAAAATGTCCTTCTGGGTTGCTATACAGAAATGCTATTTGCGAAAAAACAAGACAACTAAGTCAAATAGCTACAAAATGCACACAGTGACATGGAATATTCTCTCTCTCCTGACCCAGTCTTAATTTGGGACCTTATGACCCCGTGGCCTCCCTGCCCTCTTCACCCAACTCCTCGCCAATCCTATCTAGCTCACGCATTGCTCCAATATAACATGATCGTCTGTGAAGGTTTCCTTTCCTGGTTGTGTATATCAGTAGTTTGTGACTTTTATTACTGAATAGTATTTAATTGAAGGATATATGTATTCATTTACTAGTGAGTGAACTTTTAAGTTGTAATCCCCCTTACTGATTGCTTTGTCTAATGATGCTGCGACTATTTCAATATAATTGTTTGTGTGGAGGTAAATTTTCATTTCCATTGAGTCGATGCACAAATAGTGGGACTTCTTTTTGCTGTTGGTGAGTGTCTATTGCCTTTAAGAAACCGCACAGATGGCTTCCTAGAGTGCTGTAGCACTTTGCATCCCCTCCTGCCTTTCTTGGGAAATGACCCTTTCTCTTTTAAAATGCCTAATTTAAAAATCCTCAGTTGACTCTACCCGTTACCTTCCTCTAGCTGGTGAGTCAGGTGCAGTCTACTTGCCATAGCTGATTCCAAGCAATCACTTAGCATTCTTGACATCCACTCGAACCAGGGGCTGGACCACACTCATGCAGAAGCCTGAGTCTCTTGGAATTGAAGGGCGATGTTGTTCCAAGGAAACGGTATGCCTCCGTGTGACTGCAGCACGCTGGGTGAGCTGCCTACACTTTTCAGTAACTGATTGTGTGTATACAATTTATTCCCTTAAAATCCATTATTATAAAACGAGAAATTCTTGGGGAGGTACAAAGAAGAACACATCACAGTCAGGTCGTAATGACTATTTAGACTATTTAAAATCACTCAGCTTGTATTAGAAATGCAAGCCCTCTACAATTATGTAGTTTGTGTATTTCATATGGCTTTCTGATTTCATACTTGAAATCGAACGTGCTATTACACATTTTAATATCGATGTTTAGGAAAACAATTGCTTAAAATGTGAAATACTGCCCCTAAACATTTACAGGTTGAGCAAAATACTCCCTTCAAATTTACGTCTGGATTTTTTTCTGGTAAAAATGCTTAACATTATTACAGTATTTCTATTTTGTCCAGTTCTTTTAAGGCACTGATACGGGTTTTCCTTCTTACCCCTCTGAAAACTTTCTATTGGTGCTATTTTTAGGGAAAATAATAGATGATGTTTACTTGAATTAACTTTACACATGTTTAGAATTTTACTTCAACCTATTTTACTCAAAAACTCAGAAGTATTACATGTAAAAATTGAGAACTATGTAATATTTTTACTAGTGTAGGTTTACATCATCATTTATTGAAGGCATGAGCTTCTTAGATTGCAAGAATAATTATGATAGAAGTCAAATTATTACACTGATTGTTCCATTTCAATAAAATTTTAGTATGGTACAAAAAATAATTAAATAGGATTAAAAAATTTCTAATAACCAAGTATCTTTCTATAAATAATGATTCAACCATGGATGAGGGAGGAATACGGGGAGGAATGACAAGTGACATTTATGAGGAAATGTAACTCCAGGGCCTGATCAGAAAGAAAGAGAATGGAAAAGAAAAAATTAGTTGAAGACTCATTGCTATTGATATATATTTAAAAAATATTTGTGAAACAAGTGGTTTTTAGTGTTAAAAGAGAAGTTAGCGATTCCTGTCTTTGGAGGATGATAAAAGTTATTTTCAGTACCTTAATCATGTTAGGAAAAAACAGTTTTCATCCTACATTACATATTTTAAAAATGGTCCAGGGTAACAAATGTTAGACTTTACAACCAACAGCATTATTGGGGTCAATTTCAGATTTCATTGTATCATCACAGTACCATATGAAATTAAAAATAAGAACAACAAAGGTGAGGTACTCCCCCAGTGAGCCTGCTGGCTTTATTCTCTACCTGTATTGTCTTTTTTTATACCTTGTGTTTATTTCTTTCTAATGTACTTAAGTTTTCTGCATTTTATTTTAAATAATAAAGGACAAACATAGAGAAATTTCTGTTTCTGTATGCACCATCTGCAGATGGGAATTCCTTAAGCCACACCCATCTCACCTGTCTGGCGGCTGTCCTGGGGCTCTCCCTAACCTTCCCCTTCCGCTCTCTCATTTCCTCTAGCGCCCGGGCTTGTACAGTAGGACACGCGAGTGCTCTAGTTTTCTCCAGCTAGTATGCCCAGGATCTGTAGCACACAAATGAAGTCTGAGATCTGTTTCTCGCTCTATTTGGCTGCCAACTCACACCGTAAATGCCTATCTTTTTATCATTCCAACCAAAATTTCAGCTTTTTATAAGTGTTTTCTTTTTGCCAGCGTTTTGCCTTTGCACTCAGTGACTTAACATGCTTTTCACACAGAATCCTCAGCTTTCCTTACAAATATAGCTTCTGGAAATGTCGCTACATTATACTAACCTCTTCGGATTCCAACGGACTCGTTTTTCCTCTTACATAAATTTGCCTTTTGCTTCCTTTTGATCTATCAGTTTGTAAATGTTAAGATGTCAACTTGGATGTCAGAATTTTTTTCAGTACATACATAATCACTTTCTTTGTCAAATTAATAAATAATTGAGCTACAGGCGTTAGACCTAAAAAATTGTTTTTTAATAGCTTTATTGTAGCTCTCAGCGGGCATGTCTAGTTTCCACAGGTTTGTTGAGTTGTACCATAAACGTTGGCTTGGTGCTCAAGGCCTTGGCTCCTGGCATAGAAGTCTGAACTGAGACAGACTTCATTGCAGCTTCACGATCAAAATGACCAAACTCTCTTTTCTTTCTCTCTCTCTCTCTCAATACATATAATATAACTTGTGATCACTTCTACTTCTATAAATTAACAGCAATTAGGAAACAATGTTTTAGCTCTGGCTCAGATACCTTAAGGTATTCCTATTTGGACAGAAATGAAACAATCAATCCATTTTAAAAATATTTACTTATTAAAATTTTGTTAAAAAATAAAAAACAACCACTTGTATATTTTTGTTCTTAGAAATTGGGTCCAGGGCGGTGCCTATGGCTCAATGGAGTAGGGCGCCAGTCCCCTATGCCAGAGGTGGTGGGTTCAAACCCAGCCCCGGCCAAAAACTACCAAAAAAAAAAAAAAAAAAAAGAAAGAAAGAAAGAAAGAAAGAAATTGAGTCCAGGAACAGTTTAGAATAGCATTATAATCAAGGGTTGTAAGACATAGTTCATGGCCAGAAGTGCAAGCTGCCAGAAAAAATTGTCAGCCATTTCTGGAAGTCAGTCCTCTGGCATAAATACAACTAAATACCAATTCCAGAAAATTGTTGTGAATAATTAGGTAAAAAGATAATTTGTCTGTTTCTTTTCCTGTTACTTTAAAATAGCAGTATTTTACATATTTCTCCTTAACAATGTTATTCTTACTAAAAAGAATCAATGTGTTAATAAAATTGTACTTTATTAACTTCCTATCTTTATACTTAAACCCTAAAATATCACTTAATTATAACCTCAGATTTGTTTTATATACATGTACAATCATATCATATATGGAGAGAGAATCAGTGACGTTTCGAAACTTTTCATTATTAAGTCTGATTATTATGCACAGCATGCTGTATCACTCCCGTAGATATGATTCATCTCAGAACCTAACACATGGGCAATGAAACGTTTTCCTTCCCAACTTGTGACTGTGTCTTCTCTCTGCCAATTCATAGTGTGAAATTTACTAATTGAGAAAAACAAAACAGAGCTTCAACTATGAAGACTTTAAAAAATTGTCCAAAAGGAACTATTCTTTTTACTGATGTTTTAAATAAATTATTTAAGTACGAAATCAGGACTTTTTAAATGCACAACACGATTAACTTTTATAGGGAGACAATATTTTAAGATTTGTTTGGTCATTATCAGTCTACTGGGTGTTTGTAGAAAAAAAAATATTTTTAACAAAAAGTACATTTAAGCTTCTTTTCAAAGTTCACTTTTTGATTTTTTCAGCGATCGTATACTACAAAATATGTAACTGGAGTATTTTACACTAAGTACTTGATATAAGATGTTTCCCTTGTTCAATATTGCCTATGTACTTGAGTACATACGGTATTTTCTGTCATGATGGAAGACAAGTCTGAGTATTGAAACGGACCATATGAGTTTGCACTGCAAGTCAGTACACAGTTCCAGAAACAGGTATTCCCTTTCACTCCCCGAGCAGCACAACCTCATTATGTTCCCATGGTCATACACATCTGTCTACTGAGGTATTTCTGCCTGGGGATTTCCATTTTAAGGTTAAGTACCAATATTTTTCCCTACCGAAGATCTTAGATTTAAACTTCCTCAAGCTTGATTTCTTTATAAATACATCAAATGTAATCAACCCTTGGTGACATGATTTGCTATTAGCACTTTTTGTTGTTCTTTGATTCCTAAAGTCATGACCTTAGAAAACCAAATCCCAGCACCTGCTTGATTACAAAGCACACTCACCTAGAGGCAGCCCTGCAGGGCGTACAGCAAAAAGTTTTCTGAAATATCAACAACTTTACCTTCTGGAAATGAAATAACTAATTTGCCCTAGTTATTGTCATACATTTTGGCATAACTGATTTTTTCATTTGTTGCATAATTTCTTAGGGTTTTTTTTGTGTGTGTTTGTTTTAGAAAGAAAATAGACATAATCTTAGAAGGTCCCATTAGCCCAGACTCCTGAGAACTAAAGTAGTTCATGTTGATTTTTCTCATGTCCAATCCTTGATTTAGTGAGACAAATTGTCTTATTAGCTTCCATGTGGTGAATCTTGTGTATTTATTTATTTATTTATTTAAGACAGTCATCATGGCATGGAGTTCCATGACATCATAACTCAAACTCTTTGGGCTCAAACTCTGAAGACCCTTAACTGGCGTAAGGGTCTTCAGGAGAGAAAGGAAGGAGGTCAGGGAGTGACACTCCTGCTTTTGCTGTTTTCTCAATATCCAATGTGCCATATTTTAGAATACCACGTTCTGAACCCCCATAAGGTGCCCAGGCATCTTGAGAGAGAGAACACAGGGAGGTGACAGCACAGTAGTATTGTGGCAGAGGGCGGAAGGGCCTTCTAATAAGACAACCAAGCCATTGGAGAGCTTGGGACCTGGGGGCAAAGTATGACACCCCTTGAGACAAAGAAGTGTTCTCCTTAATTCAACACAGGACACATTGTCAGCTCAACAGAGAGCAGGAAGGGGGGAGCTCCAGAGGGCCCCCTGCCCCAGAGCCTGTAGCCAGGCCCCTCCCTGATGAGGGGAGTGTTTCTTGAGAGGGAGAGGTGAGCTCTGGGGGGTAGGGGGGTGGGGAGGGGCGGAAAATCCTCCAGAGATGGAAGTGGGAGGGGTGACCATGTTCTTGTTCTTTGAGTTATTAGTGTGTTCTGTTAGTTCCATTATGCTTTGGGGAGTAATGCCTCACAGTGGCTAAGAGCCTTGGCCCTGGAGCCAGCCTGCCTGGGTTGAATCCGGTCTCTCCCACCTACCGTACGGTTACCTACACTGCATCTTGGTTTCCTTGTGGAAGAATAGAAATAACCATACCTAGTATAAGTAGACTTCTGGGAGTGTTAGATGAGGACGAGGCCTGCACACACACTCTGATGCTAATAGTAGAGATCATTTTGGATTTGGCTGATCTAGATATAATTTTTCTTAACCCTGCTTGTGATTGAAGCACTTATATCAGGCCAAAAATGAGAGAGGAAGATGGAGAAAATTTAATAATAAATATAAACAATATTTTAATGAAATAATCTTAAAAATAAAATTGATGCAAAAAATCTATGATAAAAAAATGTTAAAATTTTAAATAAAGACAAGTGTCCATCAGCTTCCCCACGTCAGGCTGAAGTAACTGGTGAATAAGAAAGCCATCCTTCTTGAACAGATTTTGGGTCTTCTTGGCTAATGTTCACTGAAGGATCAAGCCATGCCTTCAGGTTGCTCTTTTTCAACATATCTTCCTAATTATTAAGCCATCGTCACAATTATAAAATCATGTGTATGCATACATTCATACATATGCGCTTTATGTGTACACATGCTCACATACAAATACTGAAAATAAAAATTACCTCAGAATATTGTGCTGGGTCTAATTTTAAAATAAAGTATACTAATATATACTTTTCCAGTTAATACTGACAAACTATAAAAGACTAGAGAATAATCCTAAGAAACATAATCAACTTTCAGGCACTCATCCATCAATGAACACGTATGGAGTGGGTACACCATGTCACACTCCAGATTTGTAACGAAAGTTTTGGGAGTTCTATCCAGTGATTTTCAACTTTTCTTCCTTATGGGGAAATTGAATATGCCAATAGACAAAGCAGATAAATTATAAATTGTTCCAATTAAAACGGAGACAGGGCCCTCACCTCCACCCCCTCGCCTTTCCACATTCTCATTTTCTCCCACCTGTACCCCTGGTCACCAAAGAGACTCTGGATTCCAAGAGGCTGGAAAGACACTGTTCTAAACAAATGATTGTACAATAAATATTGTCTAATCCTCTCTCTTGGAGTTCTGCATTGGAACAGCACCTGCTTATTTCTGAATAATCTCTAATTCCAGCAGACTGCCGCCCCTATTCTTCTTCTAGCCAGAGCATTGAGAAATGCTGTGTGTTGTCTTTATTTCTTTGGGCCCCTGTAGACCTTTAGGATCTGACATAACAAAGCCATGTGAATAAGTCCACAGTCTCTGTATTATTATCTGCTGCTCTTTCACATGAAAATGCTATGAAGAAAGGAACAGTTCTGGGCTTTTTTATTGAGCAATTGCTGTTGGTAATTGACTGAAAGCGTAAAAATCAAGAATTCCTAAACCCGTGCTTTTGCTCTCTGGGGACAGCGGAGATGTCTAAGGACTATTTCTGCTTCTGTGGCATATTTGAGATGTGAGACCCATTAACAATGAGAGGGGCTTGAGGTCAGAATCATTCTGCATCATAGATGCCATTATCTGCTGATTTAGCTGGGCTGAAAACTGCTGAAAAATAATCCTTTTTGTGCCCTTGTCAGTGGCTTTAGCCTAGAGTTATAGAAAAATCAGCTCTATCTGAGTCAGATAATCATTACAAAATGAATTTTGTCCCAGACTCAATGGAAGTAATTGGGGGAAAATATTTGATAGGTTATGATAAAGATTATCTTCAGTTAAAGCTTTCTAGTACTTAAAAAGTACTAAGTGCTGCTAATAATTGTGCCAGAAGAGGCACCGGCAAATTACCCTTCAAACTGAATGTAGGTGATCACTTAAAACATTTCTACCCCCCCAAAGCTTGATGTTCTCCGTTTCCTTGGCTCTGCCAAGGGGCACCGGGTTGAACCTGCCGAGATCTCTCCTTGCTGAGTGCAGAGCTGATTACCCGGCGGGCGGTGCGGTTCCAGCAGGGAAGTCAGGATGGTGCCGACTGCTCCCTGGGGAGGGACATTCTGTAGAGACACCAAGGTTGAGAACTGTCATATTCACAGCAGTAGGTGCATTTTCCTCAGAAATTAATGGAGCAAGCTGGGCAAAAATGTTTAAGCTACATCTTCCCTAGAGTAAGATGAAAATTCAAAGCTCTTTTGAAGCCCCGGAATGAAAGTTAAAGATAAGACTTTTTAGTTTTTTTGACATTGATAATATAGGCAACCCTAGCACCACGAATATTAAATTGAAATGCCGGATAAGGAGGAGAGATGTTATTCAGGCTGGCTCAGAAGACAGAAACTACTCTCTCTGCACCTGTTTACTTGTGTGCCGTTTAATATGCAATTACTGGGGCTTCGTGGCATTCTTCTTCCTCCAGTGAGTCATCAACAAGCAACACTACTGAATTATGATCGATGTATTTCAGGGTGTGATAAGCGTATTCACTGAATGGCTTTGACCCCCAAAGTGACATCTGGTAGCAGCCTGTGCTAGTTTTCAGCTTGGTGCCCCACCGGGCAGAGGGGTGAAAACAGCATTACTTTTCCCCGATTGACACGCAATAATCTTAAATTATACATCCCATTCAAGAGAGGTAAGAGAGAATTATGTGCTACGTTTAAAAGAAAGGATAGTCCATTTTGGAGAACTATTTGTTACTCTTTCTTAAAGAATGTGCCTATAAATACGTTTTGAGTGAGGTGGCAATCTCCATGGTAAAGGTTTCTGAGGCTTCAAAATTGCTTCTGTTTCCCTGAAGTAGAGGAAAAACCTAATACAGAGGCTCTATCTAGGAAGTTTCTGTAAGACAGTGTCTGTCTGTCTGAGATTTTGATAAAATCTTCACAAAGGCAGTATAGTGATCGCAGCAGTTCATGTATGTACAGCACTTTCCAGAAACACACATAACTTTCTACCTCTGCCCCACACCCTGATCTGGAAAGCTACAGGTGTTCTGGTGTTACTTGCCTCATTTTACCATGAAGGAGAGTGTGGTTCTCAAAGGTTAGGTGATTTGCCTACGAGAAGGCAGGGGAATTTAGCTGATTTGCTCACTCACTCATTCATCTGTATGAACACTTACTCCAAGAATATTTTTCAAGTCCGTCTTCTGTGTCAGTTACCTTGTTCTGTCCACCACTGGCCAATTCTCAGGCTCTTGGCAGGTCCCAGGAACAAACGGGAACCCGAGATGAGAAAATGGGCTTAAAAACTGGGGACTTGAGTAAATGTTCTTTTGAGATTCCATCTAGCCTCAAAATTCATACTTCCATTAAAATTTTCTTTGGATTTCCCTCTTCCAGCTGACTCACTGATTTACGTAGAGGATTCCATTTCTTACTTTTGTTTATTTCACAGCTGAAAATTAAGAGGAAATTAAAACTGAATTAGCTCAAACTTTTGGGGGATTTTTTTTCTCATAAAATATTTCAAATTTATGTATTAATGTATATGCACAGATGCATACCCACAACTCTTACATGTCTACTAAAATGAATTTTTTCTACTTCCAAATATCCGAGGTCACCCAAAATATGACCTGACTGCCGCTTTCAGATGGAGCATTTATTTTTAAAAAGAATTGTCTTATATAGGTAAAATATTTTTATCAGCACTTTAAGTCTTCAGTTACCAAATTGCTACCAGCAACAACAAAAAATTCAGATTCGGGCAGCGCCTGTGACTCAAAGGTATAGGGCGCCGGCCCCATATGCCGGAGGTGGCAGGTTCAAACCCAGCTCCAGCCAGAAACTGAAAAAAAAAAAAAAATTCAGATTCAACTAATTGGAAAGCATTGAAACATGGCATTTGGGTGTGACTCATTTTCGCTGACTATGTTCCCAGTTACTCATAGATATTTATACGTTCTGAATCATCTGAGTACTTACAAGGAGACAGACAGGATTCCACGATTTTGGTTTTATATGTTCAAGTGTAAGTTAAGAGATTTTTAACTGTCTAACCATTCTCCTGCCCTTGAAGAAAGACAAGGTAGCCTATTTAAATCATTATTGATGGAAAAATATTTGCAGCTTGCTTGTATACATGAGAAATGAACTGGAGTATATTAAAAATTGTCTCCAAACATTCCATAAACATTATAACCATATCGATTAAATGCTAGTGGCAAATATTTCAATTACCCTTAATGGCACAGAGCTTATAAACGAGCATATTGGGAAACCACTTGTATTTTATATGTATCCATTCTCTTCAAAAAGCAACAATTAGAGTTTTGCTCGTGAAAATCAGTCCATAAAATGCAAATGTGCTGCAAGATTGGAGTTTATTTTAATGTGACATTATCATATGGCATTATATCACTTTCCTTTTGAAAAAGCTATAAAAACAATGATTTAAAGACCTACCTTGGTCTGATATTTCATTAAAATGTCATCCTTAAGTGGACTAAGAACTTCTTTTGCAATTTTACTGCCTCTCCTTCCTGCCCGAGACGTCTATGGAGCAACCCAACCCTACATCCACCGCTGTACCACATAGCGCTGGCCAACAGCTAACAGCACCACGGACGTCCCAACGTCACGCTGTCCATTCACATTTGCAAGTGTCAGGTTATAATTGCTTTTGATTTTAACCTTTGCTTTTGAAAATACTCTGGCCGTTTTCAACCCTTCACTTCCCCTGAAGACAGATACATTTATTAATTCTCTCAGTAAAAGAACATTCTTTCTCTTCAGTATGGTTTCCTTAAATATACCAGGAGGTTTAAATTTAGATATCTGAAGCTCCCACTAGATGACACATTATTAAAACATCTGCCTTTCCATCACCATTCTGTTCCCTGCCACTCCACGTGTCCTTTTCTACTTCACCAGACAAAATTGCCCAATCTAAATTTCAGCTCAAGTGTTTGATGGTTTTCACGCTGAGCTCAAACTGTTAATGCTTCCCTGAGAGAATAGAATTGAAACGGGATTTAATCTAAAATAACAAAATAGAATAAAGGTTCTACATATAAATAAGTAATGCCCTGCACACTCTTATGCAGGTTTTTCTTTTCTAGATTTTGCACGTAGTTGGGAGAAATGACAAATGGCAAAGATTCAGAATTTGACCCCTTATCGCAAAGAACATTCTAAATAAATACACACTTGGTGCATGCCATCCAATTAATGTACTTTGCTGAAGCCAAATTTAAAATTTATTATAAAAATCTCTTTCTAATAGTAACTTATAATTTCATATGCTTGTTTTAAACAGTGACATTTTCAAATATCATGTTAGGTGACCCCTCCAAACATCTTGAAAAATGCTAATTGGAGTAGTCGATAATACCCTCCTTGGTAGGCGTTTTAGAAACAGGCTGAGACTTGCAACTAAACATTCTCCGGTAGAACCTGGGTGCTTCTTCCAGTGACTATGCCTCACAAAGCAAATAACAAATTACCAACACAGCATGGCTGCCGAGAACTAGAAGCAGGATTTTGTAGAGACACCCTGTGGTCCTGGCGAGAGAAAGGAAAAAAGAAATCTTTATTTTAATAAACTCAAAATCACTTCATTAAAAATAACTTCACTAAAATCACTAAAGTAGCACTAGATCTACTGTATGTCCAGCCCTCCTTTCTGTTAAAAAATGTTCATGTACTTTATTTCACCTTCATAAGTATGATCTCTTTCAGACAAAAAGCAGAGAGGAATTGTAGTTCTATGTGAAAAAAAACTAATAGAATCCATTTTACCATAAAATTATTATTTGTACTGCTTTTTAGATACTCTTTCAACCTGTTCTGTGTGTGTGGGTATTTTTCACAAAATGATTTTAAATGTAAAAAAAAATCACATTCCAGGATGTAAGTTCAGTTCCTTCAGCTATCACGTGAGAATAATTAAAACTGCTTTAATTCACCTCACAGTGTGGGTGGAAGGCTGATTGGGTGAGAAATTAGCTGAAAAAGACTATAAAGTTTTAAGCTTAATGCCACTGTACATTTTTACCCACCTCCTAGGAATCACAGTGACCAAGAGTTAACCAAATGCATATATTGGCATGTTGTTAACATCACTTTTTAATCATACAAATAAAATTAATTGATAGCTAATTCCAGTATTCCTGTAGGACCAGCCATGAATTTATTTCCACAGTTATCTTACACAGAAACCAGATCAATTCTTATTAGCTGCATTGCTAAGGAGCCTACAACATCAATTTTAAAAGTCTGTTTTTCTTCTCTTTGCTTATTAGCCATAAAAACAAAGACATATGTTTTATTCATTCAGTTTTCCATGAGGAGATAGTTGTTCATGCAGAAGGTCACAAAAAGTATGAGAATGAGAGTATCATAATTGTGTTCCAATTTGTAAATAATGGAAAAATAGGTGGGTTTTTTTTTTTTTTTTTTAACTAGATTTAAGTTGGGCAAGGTTAAAATCAACCATTAAATTGAGAGAAAGATTTCACCTTTTATTGACACTTGTTACCAACGTTTGATATTAATCAAACTTACAATTCAGTGTTAATTTAAGTGATACTTTGTGAATTCATTGATGATATTATTCTAGAATAGACATCCACTATTAACAAGTTGGCTGCATTATTGAGATGGAAGATTTTTTATTTCTTTAAGCCAAAATTAAAATGTGTACGAAGAAGTCCCCAAATTTTTTGGTATAAGTTTCAAAATCAAACGAACGCTTTATATCTATGCATATAGACAGAGATGGAGATATATGATTTTACATATATTTATATAGTTTTAAAATGTACATCCTTGTGCATATATATAGATGACTAGAGGTAATGATATATAATTTTATCTATACATGATTTAAGAACTACATATAGATAAAAATATAGATGCACTTTGAAAATAGCTGTATAACATAAATACATAGATATATACCATATCATTTTACATATTTATTTATATCTAAAATTGTTCATATATATGAATGACGAGATTGAAGGGTGAAGCAACATTATTCTAAGAGTAAAAATTGAAGGAGATAGTTGTAATTCAAAACTGTAAATGAATATTCTAAGTTAGAGTTTTTTCATAAAGTAATTGTTATTTACTGTGGAACCACTAGAATAAAATAGACTTTTAAAAATTCTTCATGAGAATGCAAAATTAAATAGCTAAATAAAAGTATGTCTTCTGTAGGTTTAGGCTGTAAGAATTGTATAAATAGAGCTTTATGAGAGGGAATAACAATGTCAAAAAAAAACCCTGGTTGTATTTTTCTTGTCCTGTGCATTTTTTAGTAATTTTTGTTGTTTTTACTTAAACATGAGAAGTAGGACAACCAACCTGTCACACATTCGCACAGTACGGAAATGAAAGCCAAACTTCTCAGCACAGCCACCACCTCCTCCTCAAAGGTCACACAAACCCTCCAATGACCATGTTTCCAGGCTCTTTTTTCTATGAAACTCTGGCTTCATGTGACAATAATAAGGTTTCAACATTTCTGTCTGTACCTATGTCTGTGCAGGAGGGTTTTTAAGTTGTTTGTAATTTTCCACTATAGAGACATGTTTTAATAAACTAGCTGGATACTGAGGGACAGAACAGTTGTGGCTACTTGCTTTCACCCATTCATATGCTCAGCTGTCTACGAAACATTTTTTACGTTATCAAATTTTACAGTGATGAAACGCAGGCATAAAGAGGTTAAGACCACATGACCAGCAAGTGACAGGTGGCTCCAGGCTGGCTCTGGAGTCCACGGTCTCAGTGACTGCCCTCTTCCAGCAGCCTGGTCAGAGCCCAGCTGCGTCACCGGCTCACCGAGAGGCACTAAGCACATTTCTTCTCTCAGATGTTCTTCTCTTCATGTACAAGAAATGAGAGATAATTATTCTACATATCCAGCACATAGTAAGTCCTCAATAAGAGCAGCTCTCATTACTCTTGTTAATCTGACATTTATCTTACAATTAATATATTCTTTAAAAGTGTCTAGATCCCTAGATGCATTGTTGCTAGGTCACAATAGGTTTCAAATGTGCTTCTTTATTATGGTGTTAATTGGCAAAGAAAAGGTATCAAGCCCACTTCAATAGAAATGAACGTGGGAGCAGCTAGGAAGAAGTGGTTGATAACTATTCTTGAAGAAAGTCAAGTCAGCTGCCTTCAGTTATAGAGAAAAGTTGTGGATACTTTTTCAAAAATTTTAGTTTGGGGTGGCACCTGTGGCTCAAAGGAATAGGGCGCCGGCCCCATATGCTGGAGGTGGCGAGTTCAAACCCAGCCCCGGCCAAAAACTGCAAAAAAAAAAGAAAAAAAAAAAATTTTTTTTGGTTTGTTTTAATTGACATATAGTGATTGTACATATTCATGCAATAGAAGTTTTGATACATATGATGTATAGTAACCAGATTATATGAGAAAATTAGCATGATGAGGGATATTTTTAAAGAAATATGTGACTTCTTTATATACCTAGGGCTGAAAACCAATCTCATAAATGTATTACCTTATCATCACTTAATCCACCACATAAAATACTATTTGGTTTGACTTCTACCCTGTAAATGTTTTGGAGTTCATGTAAGCATTGTTTTAATTTTTTTACTGTAGTCTCTCTCCTTATTTTATTCATTGCCAATTTCAAAACAAAATGAGAAATGAGAAGTGATGGTTGAAAGCTGCAGATGCTTAGTTCTAGACTGAGGATTTGCTGGGGAGATGTGTCTGCTGTTTTAGACTGTGAATCTTTATATTTATTTACTTGTATTCACTGAAAATAAAGCATTAAGTAGATGCTTTGGTGAGGACTGTAGAGAAACTCTTTTCCCCGCCACCATCAAAACACGGCTCTCTTGCTAACCCTAAATGCGTTCTCATCTTCAATCTTTGTCACTTCTCCTTTCACCATGTCCTTTCCAGAAGCTCCACTGCGTGTGCTGTGTGTCTATATTTACCCACCTGTTAGTTTATAGTCCATCTGATTTACTGTTCTTTAATTGTAGTCCCAGTCACTCACTAAAACCTCAAAGAAGCAGAAATAAATACAAATGGAAGAAAGACGCAAGTCATTCACAAGCACAAACAGTGATTCTTCCTGACACATGCGGCTTTGATACCCACAGTAATATATGAACAATCCACCTTCTGTGGCACAAAATGGAAGGTATCCCGTATGCTAAAAATAATTGTCATTCTTTGTGGATATTTTTGCCTTTCTCAGACCAAAGCTGGACAAATTTACAAAAATGTAAAAAAAATTTTAAAAAGTGGTGAGTGGTTCAAGTCTGAATGTTTTCCATGACAGAAACATAAAGAGAATTTTGGCCTTTGTACTGGAAGAACTTAATATCCACTGCCGGTGAGATTGGACAAATATCCGTCAGTAGTTCCAGATCAGATTATCCAGAAGCTGCATCATTCTTGCCAGTTAACACTGCTTTTTGGGGAATGTATATTTGTAACTACGATTTTTACAGCTTGCTACTGCTGTGACACTTCTCTGAGGTGAGAGGTATAATTGTTATAATTTTTATGATACTAGCTGAGCAGACCTCATCATAAAGGAAGGCTGAAAATGGAAAAGAGTCACAGTCATTCTGCGGATTAAACTGTTAGCTTTATGAAGTTGGAGCTCTCTCAAATTCATCTACACTATTATTAGAAATAATTCTGGGAAAAACTTTTGCCAAAATACACTTTAGAATTAAAAGCATAAGATGTGGAATATCCTTTGTTTACCGCCACCAGAGTTACCTTTTTAATGACTGAATCAAAGCTTAATTGTAAGTCTCCTGCTTTTCTAGTTATAGACCATTTTCCCCTCAATTTTCCTGAACAAGATTTTACTACATACATAATTCTGATTTGGCTCATCTTCAACCCATGTCAAACAGAGAAGGTAAATTAAGAAAGGCCATAGAGATGTTATCAACACAAGTCTCCAAGGTGTTATGCTTCTTATAAAAAATCTTTTAACTTTCTCTTTCCAAAGGTATGGAGTAATCATCATGCATTACAAGCAGTTTTTTATCAACAAACGTAAGCTCCCCAACCCACAGACGATCAGTACCACATAGTTAAAGCTAGTCCTGATCCTTTAATATTTTTAGTGCATTTTCTGTGCATAGAATACTTATTTAAAGCACAATGAAAGGTCCACCAATTTTCAAGAATTTTCAGTTTTACGTTGTTTCAATTACTGGGTTGGTGTCTGCACACTTCAGAATTTTTTTTCTTTTAACTTTAAAAGGATCTGACTGGCGCTGAGAACTCAGCTCAGTTTGTTTCCCAGCTCTGGTGTGTGCGCCTGCGTGTGTGTATTTTATCCCAGCCAGTTATAACCTGATAACCTGATTTCATACTGTGCTTTAGCACAACAATACAGTCATCAAACTAAAGCAACGCAGTGAGCGGCCACATTAACCATCATTTTGCCTGATCACTAGGGAGAGATTAAATTTATTCATTTTTTCCTATAGATAATCAAATATTAAAACATGTTAAAGCGAAGGGAGGTAGAGCCATTGAGCTGAGACATGTTCAGTGCCAAAACAATACCCTATATGTGATGTGTGACGCTTCTTGGCAAGACATTTGGAGGAAATTTCATCAGATCTTTTTTCTTCTCATTTGCATTTGGTTTATCTAAAGTGAAATCCATTCAATTTTATTGAACTGTAATTCTAGTAATTTACAATATTTACATGCTGCGGTTAGATTGAAATCAGTCCTTAATTCAAATTCAATCTAAATTTACTGCATAGTAATTAGGGCTTTGTAACTGACACCAGGGGCCTATTGATTTAATGAAAAACTTAACCTTACAGTGAGTGTTTAATTAGTTGCTGCAGTAGACTCTGTTCTGTCCTAAATTGTGGACTTTAGAGAATCAGGTACTAATTTAAATTACACAACTATATAAAGATCAGAACTAATTTTTTTTTTTTTTTTTTTTTTTTACATGTAGCCTAACAGATGAATTAATTTCTTCCTCTTTGAAAAGGATAAGGGAGAGACGGTAATGAAAGTAATTTCCTACCCTGCCTAATTTTATGTAAGGCTGGGCTAGCTGTGCTGGAAATGATTACCTACCTCTGTTAAATATTGATATAAAGAGTAATGAAAATTAAAAGTCAATGAGATTTCTTCAAGGATTATTTTGTAAATGAAAAACTGAAACAATATACACATCTACTTAGAGCAGGAAGACTCTTGATACGGAAAGAAAAATAAAAGATTACCCAAAATAAAACTGAAAGTGCTTTTTTTTTTAGATAATATTAACTGGCAGCCCAGGGCTTCGTTTTAACAATAGTACTATTTTTTCTAAAGGAGAATTTGAAACATAAGTTTAAATCGATGATACCAATTTCAAATGTTAGTCATTGCTGGTCTTGAAACTGAAATCAAAACAAACTCTTTTAATTTTAGTCAATATCTTTTCCCTCCTTTAAGAAGTACAATAAAGCATTGAAATAAGAGCACTTTTAAACTGGATTTTAACCTGTCTGCAATCTGTCAGGTCCATAACTCATTTCTCTTAGTACACATTTGTGTTCTTGAAGCTAGAAATAGTAATGTTTCTATATAAAACTAAGAGATTAATGCCAAAGGAAAGAGGACTCCTGCTAGACCATTATTCATCCCTTGTCTAATTTATATTAGATGTATTAAGGGTACACTGAAAGGAGATTTTTTTAAAACCAGAATCACTTTGATTCTCCATTTCTTGTGTAAAACACAGAATCATTTGATGGCAAAAAATAAATAAATAAAAGATTTTTAATTGAACCTTTCAATATTTTTACTACTCCTTAAGTAACTATTAAAACCCTCTAGTTGGATAGTATGGATAACAACATTAACATGTGAAATTGGTGTAGAGAAATAATGAACACAGGTAATTCATAAATGCTGCCTTGGGGGTTAATATCACCAAGAATTTCCATGTTAATCAACACCAAATTTTAAGCAATAACTACTAAACAAGGAACATAAACTAACATCTAATTTAATTTACCTCAAAATGTTTGGAATACCTGTTTCAAATGAACCCATTCTTCCTGAAATTAAAAAAAACAAAAACACGTTTAATTCAAAGATTTCTCATTTCAGAGGCTTTACTTTTTTACATAGAGCCATGAGTGAGGAATTATAAGATTTCAAACTCCTACTAGAAATAGAGACAGTACTATGCCGTTCAAATACTTGAAAGAAAAGACAAAACAAAACTATAATATGTGTTTGTGTTTATCTAAGACTTTATTTTGTGGAAACACTTTGCAAAAATATCTTTCTTTTCTTGACAAGACACCAGATTCTGACTTCACCACCTAGACAGCAGAACAAATTCAGACCTTGCTCCCCCAACAAACCTCAGCAGGAGAGCAGCCCACACCAGGTACAGAAGGTTGCAGTCCACACACACTTCCCTGGAGCTCACACTGATGAATGGCACACGCAGAAGCCATATTGCCCACCTCTCAGAGCGGCCTGCCCTGCCAGCACAGCTGAAATCTGGAGGCTTGCCGCCTTCACATTGTCAGCTTAAATGCCCAGTAAGGACTCAAACTGGGAATAAGACAAACTACCATAGCATGTTGATCCACTCCACTGGCCCCACCAATTAGCTGTGAAGAATATGGCTCATTTAAAAGTGGATATGATAATACCAAAGCATAACTGAAAATTAGATATATCAAAAAGGAGGTCATTAGCTTATACTTGTCTTATCTTAAGCTAAATGAATCGCAGATAAATTCAAATAGGATAAGTTAAGTCTTTTTAAGCTTTTGAGCCCTTTCTTATGTACTTACATGAGATAGATCTCTATAAAGAAAGTTTATAGCATCACTATTTACAACAGCACAGTTAATGTTGTGTTACAGTTTTCATTACCAACCTCTATTTTCAGAGGTGCGTAGCGTTACCATAAAAAAATTTGTTCCAGGTTAAAAAGAAAAGCAGTGTGGTAAATTGCAACTGAAAAATAAACCTAAAGACAATACCTATACAATTTTCAAAGTATTTTAATTCCAAATAGTATAGAATTACATTGGCACCTGGTACATGTTAATGAACCCTTATGGATTAAAAATATAATCTTCTATAGAAAATTAAGTGTAATTTTCCCGAAGTATATAGTGTTAGACTTACCTTTGTGAGCAAAACTTTAAATGTGACTCATTATCAATGGAAGTTTGTAATTATTTAAATCATAATTAACTGCAGTTCACGGATTGCGTACTTACTATATAAAAACATTATGAGGAACATAAAGATGTATAATATACAGTCTTTAAAAAAAATCATATAGTCAAGTAGAGAATGTAAAACATTTTCAACAATAAGGTAGAGGGGGAATAGCAGAAGTAGGATGGGGTCCAATGTATATCCCCTTGGTTTAGATAGATTACTAGATTGGCGATTGCTTTTTGTTTGACTATTCATTTCTCAGTTCCTAACACCACCAGTGTTATGAGCAGCCTACTCCTTTTATTTCCTTTGTGCTGCTATAACAAAATAGCTTGAACTGCGAGGTGTAGAAACAATAGACGTTTACTCGTAATGATTCTGGAGGCCAGGAAGGCTGAGACCCAAGGTGCGGGGAGACTCAGTGTCTGCTGAGGACCCACTTTCTGGTTAACTGCCCCTCTCGTTACAGTAAAAGGAACAAGGGGTGTCTCTTGGGCCCCTTTTATAACTGCACTCATCACATTCACAGAGGCTCTGCCTTGGCAGTGTAATCGCCTTTTAACACCATGTGACTTAGGAGTTAGAATTTCAACATATGAATTTGAGGGGGATGCAAACATTCAGACCAGAGAAATAACTGAAGCATCTCAAGGTATGTGACCTCCCAGACAGAGATAAAGACCCCCTCAGTTGAATGCCCAGGGCCCAGAGAAGCAAATCTGGGAGGTTTCTCTCACCCTGAGTCTCCGTCAGGTGGTGCTGACACTCTACATCCAGACCCCTAGGTGGGGAAGGGAGATGTGGTTTCCATGCTTGGCCAGACACTCCCTGCTGGCAGGACCTGCCTCTGGGGAACAGTGTGAACATGAAAAACTTGGCCCTCTGATGGTTTGGCTTTGGAAACTCTAGAGGAAATACTGACTCCTGAAAATCATGAAAAACTTCTAATTCCAACCAAACAGATATTTGGATCGCATACTTGGCCAAGCCTTCAAGATCATAGCAGATCTTCTTGGAGCTTCTGAGGGGAAGACTACAGGGCAAACTGTGCTTTGCAGTCCAGCAGCTGATTGGATTCTGAGCTTTGCCAAATGAGCCTCTACTTAACTTCTCTGGGGTCTGTTTCCTCTAAGTGGGAACATGATATTCACCTTTCCTGATGATTTTGAGGACAGAATGAGATTTTCTATGCATACCTTATACTTCCATCGTATAAATGGAAGAGATGGTGATTATTATCAGCCCATCAATCCTAACAGGTGCAAAGTCAGACCAGGCTGGCATGCCTATGTATTCTGCCGGAGGCATCCCCAAACCTTCTCTACCTTGGGCCCTCCTGGAATCGCATTGGTGTGGGAATTTGGTGGTTCTTAGGCTTAAAAATAGAGACAAGCCTCGGGTGAACATCACCTCTTTCTCTGTGAATGATTCTTATTTTTTTTTTTTTTTAAATTCACCAATTGGCAGTACTTAGAAATATGATTTGAATAGGAGGGAAAAAACTGTAGGAAATGTCCATTTTACCAGGTCTTGGACTAATTTCCAAAACTTTCTGTAAGCTGTGTTACCATTTAGCCACCTATCTGATCATTTAAAAATAACTGCCTTTTTGTCTCTCTTAAATAATGTAATCGATTAAACTGTATATTATGAAACTTCACTGATAAGTTGGCCAAAAGCACTGGATTGACCATTGTTCTATTTATTTGAATGGTCTTATGTTGATGTGTATTATAATAAATCTAAACATATTACCAGATGCAGCGTTCTCATTGCTCAGGACGAGTGCATGCCGAAGTGTTCGAGCCATCAAATCGTACGTAAATTGGTCAGGATGGAATATTTGCCAAGGTAATGATTTTTGCCTCATTAGAAACTTGGCTGTGCCCCCTGTCTACTGTCTGTACTAGGCAAAGATCACACAGCAGCAAAGCCTTCTTGCCATGGCTGCCTTTACCCAGCTCAGGGTCCTCCAAGCCTTGCAATAATATCCTCTCAAGAATGCTGACAGATCAGGAGCAAGTGACAGAGGAGCCTGGCTGGAAATTAGCAGGGTGCTGAGAAAAACACTCACTCCTCTGCAGGCAACAGTGCGGCCATTCTGCAAATGCCCTGTGTTCCTTCCACAGCAGCCTCTGGCCTAAAAACCTTTCTCCTCCATGAACAGTAGTGAGTTTTAGGACTTCCCAGTCTCTAGAAGAATCATAATTTTATCACTTTGGTTTCATCTCATGAGACAAAGCTCTACTTGGCAATGGCTATTAGAAAATTCTGGAATAAGCTACTGAACAACTTCAAAAATAGACAGAGAACTCCATTTGGGCTTCTTAAAGTACCATCAGGCATGCATGCATGTGCAAGTGTGTGTGAAATAGTTAAATTAAAATAAGGCTGAGATCACACAGTTTAGATCATAATCATGTGGGTTCTTTACTTTCAATAATTTGCATATAGTCATATTTTTAGTTCAGGAGCTTTAATATTTGATCTGGACTCCGTTTGAATCATCTGGAAGGCTCACTGTTTATTTTAGGGAGTTTTACAAAATATTTGACTACACAAATAGAACAGTGGGAGAGGAAAACAATCTAATAACATATATATGTGTGCATGAGTGTGTATATGTATAAAATTAGAAATTCCATATATAGAAAGCTATAATCTTTTAAGATTCTCCAAATAGCTAATTTCATCTTTTTGAAATCCTGATATTAAACAAAATAGTAAAGCAAAGCTTATGGGAAATTTTATTTTCAGCTCAATGCTAATAGCACACAATTTAATAGCCATTGTCCATTTATAAAATATCCATCAGGATATATTTCTGGTTCAGTAATGACATTCGCAATATTCCTAAATCATTTGATCTGAAAATACGTTAAGTAAAACTTGATTTAGTAAAATATGTTTTAGTATACTTGCAGAGAATTAATATAAATTATATTCTGTAAATAAAACCTACTTTTAATTTTTTGATGTTTAATTTTTAGTTATTATGGATTTATATTAGTTGTACATATTTATGGTAATGTGATATTTTGATACAAGTATAGAATGAGTGATTATCAAGTTAGGGTAATTGGGATATCCATTTTCTCAAGCATTTATCATTTTTTCAGGTTAGGAATGTTCCAAATCCACTCGTTTCGTTATTTTTAAATATACAAAACATTGTTAACTCTAGTTGCCCTATTGTACTACCAAACATAACCTATTTTTTGGTTGTAGTTTAACGAAGGAATTTTTTTCTTTGAAGGAATATTTTTAACATATACCTACAGATGACTCAGTATCAGCATATGGTATTTTGCTATCCACAGGTTCCACTTTGCCTGTTTTGCAAGTTTGTGACAATCCACAGGGATGTGCTAAGGCATCCATCTAGGCAGTAATGTATCTGGGACAACTCCAATACTGCAGACATCTTTATGAGTTTAAATGGCATCCACTTTTCCTGCTCCAGCAAGATTGGTTAATACAGTAAGGCATAGCACGCCACTCAGAGAGAGTGCTCTGTGCTAATTGCCCTAATCTGGGGCAAGAGGACAGAATGAATTATGATCATTTTTACGGAGTCTTCACAAAGAGCTCCAGAAATTCTCACTCATTTTACACAAATTCTCATCAGGAGCATGGAAAAATCATTTTAAAACAACCCTGCATTTGGTAAGGATTATAACAGTAACAACAGTTGTTATTGTTACCAGTAATAACCTCCATTGTTATGGAAGTCGTTATTTTAAAAGATGAGAACCTGTAATGTGATGTGTGCTGTGCAGAACTTTTGCCCTTTGATGAGTCTCTAGAGCCTTGTGCTATGGAGCAAATAATTTTCCATCTGTCTTCAGATTTTGAAGTGTCACGCTCTCTGGTGACTTAACATTTTCTAGGCATTTCTCTTTCCACCCTCCGAAAAAATGTATTTTCACATTTTGTATATGAAATAGATATACCATTTAACATATTTTATATTTAAAAATTATTTTGTAATATCTTGCAAGTTAGTTTTGACCCTGTAAGCTTGTTCCTTAAAATATCTTCTAAGGTTTTGTGGTTTAGAAATGCTGTTTATGGGCCGGTGGAAAAGATTTTTTTAGTGAAGTCTGGTCCTTTTTTATTTATCAAGAAGGAGTAGGATTGGTAAATGTTATACTGAACAGGAAAGATTATGGAAAAATTCAAGTAAAAAAACTTTGCTTGGTTAATTTAAGCTTCCTATTTGTAAAATAGAAACAAAAGTTGAATTTGCTATGAAAAAATTGAAGAGAGTTCATTTTCACATTATCAGGTATAGAGATAGAAGCACTTTTGAGATAGTAGATGTGTATGTTGATTATTCCAAACAAAAGGGAACTTTCCTTCATATATATGTAATTTTTTTTAATCATATATACGTTCTTGTATCTGCTGTCTTCTTTTCTTTCTCCAAGCCATAGGGGGAAAAGCCTAAGAATGGATCATGAGAAATAGGTTATTCCTCAGTACTGAAATACAGTGTATCTACAAATTATGCCTAGACGAAGTAAGAAACAAGTTTCCCATTATATGAGATATATATTTCAGGACTTCTATTAACAATATAGATACAGAGGCAGTCCTGCAAATTAATCACTTCTGAAGGATGTCGAACAGTGCTAAGAATGATTGTCTTGAAACTCTTTATTGGAAGATGGCAGACATGAGTGCTATTAACGTATATTATTCTATGTATGATTTTGCTTTTAAACCAGAAAAGAGGACATTAACTTGTTGTTTCTGCCTTAGTAATTTATCTAATTGTGTAAATCAACTCACTCAATGTATTCTGACAGTTTGGTTTTACCAAAGAAAAAGTGAATTTCACTTCCTTAACGTGTTATACAAGATTTAAAAAATTAGAAATCTTATGATAACATTACCTTCATCACTGCTGCTGTTCTACTGAATAGCATTTTTGCCAGCAAACATATATTTGGCTGAACAAACCTAAATTGCCCTTTCTTCTTGGAGGTACTAGGTAAACTTCATTGTCATTATATTATTGGCATTTACTGTCATGCAAACAGAGTGTGGCTTTACTTCTACAATGTTTACAGAGCTTTATCTGTAGGTATGCGTATGTGTACAATTCCTGAAAAAGACCTCTTAATTTGAGGACTTTTTAAAGGTGTGATACAATTAAACTTTGAAAGAAAGCTAAATATGGCTTCTTCTTTTCACAAAATACCACATAGTTTAGCAAGTCTCAAAAGAACAGTCTGTAGAAATTCAGTTCATCTCTTTTTAACACAAAGAGACATTGTGAGGATGAAATAATACAATAAATGTAGACAGATTGGCACAACAAAATGTAGATGAAATATATTAATTATTTTAGTGATAAAGATTCTGTAAGTACAGAATAGAATTAGAATACTTACAGAAGTCAAATTCTGGCAAGTTTGACTGTTTATTTCCTATTAAAATATTGCTAAACATCTTTGCTGTGAGAAAAAAATGATTTCCATAATTAATATCTTTGGTTTTATTTGCAAAATTGGATGTAGTTTCTATCATTGTATTACTAATTTTATGTCCCAGCTAAACTGTGTTGTAAAATAATTACATCATCACATTTATTTCATCTTTCTGGGTCCACCGTTCTCATTTGTACTACGACACGGTTGGCTTAGATAATCTTAGGTTCTCTTGAAGCTATACATTTTCATACATATCTACTAAATATGACACTCTCTGGTCTCATACGGAGGTAACTTCTTTTTGAATCTGTGTGTTTCTGGGAGTTGGGGGAGAATAGTATACTAACTACAATATACACATTTTCTTTTGGTGACTGTAGCCTACTATATATTTATATATATATATAATAGACATAGATTATATTTATATACACACATATATAAATGTATGTATATAATATATAATAATGTATATTATATGTGTAAATAATTATATATATAATTTGATAATTCTAAGATTTCATAAAATATTCAAATAGAAGCAAAGATAGATATGAATCAGTCCATTGTAAAGAAGAAACTTTAGGATGTCCAAAACAGAGCAGTGGAGGTATATAATGAAGTGTAAACATCAGGGATATTTTGGTCTAAATGTTATGAATTTGTCTAACTCACTCAGGACTCACACATCAGACCATCTCAGATGTGCTCTGCAAACGTAGATGTGCTGGAAGATCAAGGTAACACAAGGACTGAAGGTATTACGGGTGGGACTTTGAAGTCTCTGGGAGAGGGAGTGGTTAAAAGTCCTAGAGGTAGCTTACATTGTGCATATTTTGATCTACTGAACCCCTAAAGCATAGACATTCACGTATACATTAATGCTCCAAAATCTGTAGGTATCTCCAGATCTTCCTGTAGCCCTCCATAGCTCTATGTGGCAACGACCACAGTAATAACAACCACAACAACCATAATAATGTGAAATCCTTACTATAGGGCTCCTCGGCAGTAGTATACAGGGCTGGGTAGTATTTAGGGACTTTAGGCACGTTAACTCCTTTAATCCTCCCAGTGGCCCAGTGACAGGAATCTTCTTATTTCTCCCTCTAGAGCTGAGGAAGCTGAGAGACACTAAACAGTTAAGCAGCTTGCCCAAGGTAGCACTGAATAAGCGTGGACTCAAGCAATCTGGCTCCAGAATATTTGCAGCTAATGACTGTACTTATTCTCTTTCGGCCATCTATGGATTGCGTCCACTTAACTGTTTTATACACCAACTAAAAGTCCACCAGCTGAAAACACAAACCTGCCGTGGTCAGCTCCTCTTTCCTTCAATTGTCCTTGCCATTGGTGCTATTCAGTGCTCCTGTGAGTAGATAAGTGTCCCTCCCTCTCCCTAATACTCAACATCTGATCAGACACCTGAGGAGTTGTCCCTCTTCCATGATTCCACTATCTCGTCTCTTCTTGTGCTTTCTTGGCCTCTTCATTAAGAGCTTCATATCTTCCTTTCTGAACCAGTAAACATCAACTTCCAATTTGCGGCCAATGGCTATTTTCTATATCCGTGTCCACTGTCATCTTTATAAAATTCACTTGTCCGCATGTCATTGTCCCAACTAAAATTCTCCACTAGCTCTCTTCATCATGAAGACACTGTTGAAACTTCATCAGAAGCTCCTGCCTGCCGCACCAGGGCCAGCTTTCCAAATCGTTCCCCGACTCCCTCTTTCCTCAACCTCCCACCCTCTGCTGTTCTGACCAGTTCTCTTTAGTTTTTTTCTTGGGTGTTTAACTCCAATGCCATCTCTATATCTATTAGTCTGCTCTGAATTCCTTTTTTAGAAGGTAGCAAGTTTCAGGCTTTGAGTTGAAGATTAGGAACCCAAGGATAAGACACAGGTGTTTTCACGCCTATAATCCCAGCAGTCTGGGAGGCTGAGGAAGGAGGATCTCTTGATCTCAGGAGTTCAAGACCAGCCTGAGCAAGAGTTGAGATCTCATCTCTACTAAAAATAGAAAAACTAGCTGGGCGTTGTGTTGGGCAGCTGGCATCCTGACTAGCACCTCAGGCTGGAAGGCTGAGGCAGGAGGATTGCTTGAGCCTAGGAGTTTGAGGTTTCTCTGAGCTATAACCCCATGGCACTCTAGCCAGAGTGACAGAGTGAGACCCTGTATAAAAGAAAAAAAAAAGTCATAGGTGTTTTCTTTCTTACTGGATTTGTAGTTTAGTTAGCCAGAATAAGAGTTACAAGGTAGAAGAACCATATTTCCTAAATGTAGATTTGGGAGGAGAAGTTGAAGATTCCAGGAATAAGTTAAGTGTGAGCTATGAACTGTAAAGGTCTAACAGGTGTTAATGAAGGAGCTGAAGGAACAGCCCTTCTCAGAAAAACGACTGCAGTGTTCTGGAGGGTTTCAGGAGTTCAGAGAAAAGACAAGTGCAGAAATAAACACTCTCCAGGAAAACCCCTTTGTACTCTCCTTCTCTGCCCACTGAGGTCCCCAAACATCTCTGGTTTCTCCCCATAATGAGAAAGGATCACTATCGAGAGCAATTGCTTCCTCGCCCACTAGGTCTAAAACTCCATAGGGCAGGTCCTTTGCAAACATTGGTATATATTAGGGAGATAGATGTATGCATTTACTTGTAAAGATATCGAAATCTCAGCAATGCTATATGATGATGAGGCTTTGTGTGTAAGTTGATGTAGAATAAAAATATTTGAACAGCTGATTTGAGGAGGTTGAAAGAATAAATAAATTTCACGCATATGCCCATGTGTGCTTATAAAATGAGGATGGAGCTGAAAATTCTAAATGGATCAAGGTTAGCAAAAAAGACTAAACTTCTCAGAGGGAAAAAAAAAATGGATGTGCTTGAGAGAATTTTCTTTTCGATATAAATCCCTATCACATAGGAATGTGGAAATAACAAAAAAGCTAGAACATACTCCAGGCACTATGGAAGGGTTGGAAGAGACAAATAAAGAAGAAACCCATAAAATATTGCTCACCTAGTTTACTTGAGGTGCTTGCTCGCTGTTTACTTTTGGAGGAAAAAATATCTCCCAAATGGATTCAGAGTGGCTACCAGCAAAATATCAGCAAGCTGCCAGAGCAAACGGCTAGAAAATGACGAGGCACAGATCCTAAGTCCCAGTTGCTAATGAGCAGGCATGGACTGTACTTTGTGAGCACTTAGAGCTGTCACAAAAATGAACACCGATGTGAAAGGAATCTGTACAGGCCCAAGAAACAAAATAACAGGAGGTAGAAGAAACTGAACTTAGAGGTTCGGAAAGGAGGCTGGTTTGGCGGGTGTGGAGCTATTGATTTTGTAGACAAAATTAAATCTTCAACTCTGTGATATTTGAAAGCTATTAAGTATCTTTCCTTCAGTGTTGCTTGCATCCTCACTATTTATCCATGTCTTACTTTAATTTATTATCTGAAGATTCCACATATGTAGATCTGTTTAAAAGTGTGCATCTACCGAGATCAATGACCCATGGGCCACATGTAATTAAAGATCTAATGAAATATGTTTTATGATAAAAATTGTTTTACTATTTTTTATCAGGACTACTTCTTGCCACCAAAATAAAATGCCAATCTGTCAGCTTTTCCATGTATAACTTTGAATGCTCCTTTAAAAAAAGTCCTGGTTCTCCTGAATTCAACACATTTTGTTAGCACTGATTTACAATGGTGTGTGTTTGAAGGTACATGTGATATGCACATGCTGACTGAATTCACTAAGACCGGGGTGACTACAGTGAATGTCAAATGAATTAATAATAATGGAACCTCTAAGTGTTACCATTACTCTCACAGTGTGTTACTGTTTTATACTTATGAGCCCTGAGGGTAAATGACACTCACATATTACCCTTGTATATTAATTGTTTCTTGATAATCAAAGGTTGATCTAGCAATCTTGTGGGCAGTAAAATTTTCCAGCCCCCTTTACACAGAGAAATTACTATTATTTATAAGATTCAATGAAGAGTGACTTGATACTTTAGATTTCAATTATAAGTGGCATTTATATTATGCGTCCCACACTTTTACTGAAATGTTACAGCCTTTAGACATATTTTTTCTATGACCAATATTTAGAATGAAGCAATTTAATTGCTCGGGACTTTTTCTAGGTGTTTGTACTTTCCTTCGGAGTAGACAGCCTATCACAGATGTACAAATGGACATACATGCATATTTAAATAAACATTCTAATTAACATAGACAGAGGCACTCAAACACAAAACACTTGGTGTGTCTTAATTACTTGACCTTGAAATAATTATATCTTTGATGGCAGCTCCCTCGTCAACAAAATGATAATGAAACTACCTCTCCCATGGTTTTTATGAGCTTGAAAACACAAGCATATAGAAAGCACACACACTTCTCTCCCACTCCTAACCCAACCTTTTCTTTTTATTCTAGTTCCATATGATTGGAGGTGTGGTTCGATAGGCTTGCATCAGCAACTAATGTCCTTATTAATTTGTTTGCTTATTTTAATGGTCAAAATAACTCCACCACCTTCCTCCCCACCTCTTAGTTTCTATTCATTACTATTTTATATTTCTTATTGCTAACCAAGAATACATCCAATATATGTTATTTCTAACTCCATGGTAGATATTTCAGTAAAGAGAAACTGGATGATCTGGAAGCCCTACCTCATTTATGAATTTTCTAGTAGAAAATATTTTGAATTTCACCCAGTTAACTCATAAGCTTTCTTTTGCAATACAATTCAAAAATGGGTACTATCCTTTCTGTTCAGAATTTCAATCTTTGCTTAAATGTCGTGAATGGTGTGGTTCTCACTCTTGTAGATAATAGAAAGCTGTGACATGATTTAGAGGATGGAAGCATCTAGATTCAGAAAGATCTGCACCAGCCCAGACAATAGGTGTAGCATTCTAATCAGAATGGGGTTCTCAACCTACATCCCCTCCCCTCAAGAAAAGAAGTAAATTTCTAGGGGGTCACTAAGGCTTGGTGGGAATGTCTGTAACAATTACCTTTGAGTTGATTATAAATCCAGTAATAGTCAACTGTATAATAAAACTAAAACAACACTAATATATTTCGGGACCATATTGACAACAGCATGGTGTGAAAAGTGAGGAGATGATAATCCCGTGGACCCTGGCCTGGCAGGTCGGGCATGAAGGTCCACGTTCCGTTCTGAACATCCATCTCAAGACGGCATTTCAAGCCTGCTGCTTCCAAACAAAAGGAGCGATAAGCTTAAGAGGATTATAAAAGATGCCACGTGAGAAGTTGCTGAAGAAAAGGGAGACGATAAAATTCAGTGGGAAAATTACAGCCATTAGCAAATAGAAGGGGAAAAATTTAGTCTGGGGTGCTGCAAAGATTAGAACCACACTGAACAGGACTGGAACACAGATTTGGGGCTCATGTTAGGGATGAAGCTAGACTTGACTATTTCATGAACAGGTAAACTCATCTGCATGGACCGGAGTCAAGCATGGGGTGGGGAAAGCTGGGGGATATTCTATACGAGTAACTAGTAAGTATTAATTGGTAAGGCATTGACTAGAGGGAGGGACTAGATAACCTCTCTTTTTCAGTCTTTTGCAGCGGTTCTCAACCACAACCCCTTTTTTCCATTTGTAACAATGCGGCAATTGGGAAGGTTGAGGACCACTGATCTACAGTAGGAAAGATGTTTTATGTTATGAGTATCCACACACAGAGGTAGGTATAACTGAAGTAAAAATTTCACAAAATAATGTTCACTCTTATCACACACTCAGACACAATATCCACTCAGGTCTTCTGTCCTAGTCTAAGTTAACAGAATTATTTTTTCATTGCTATCATATCTCAATAGATTGATATCCTATCCCAGTAACGGATACTGGCCCATAGTTTGTGAAACTCTGGATTGGACGACCTCTTCTGACTCTGTGATTCTAGCATTCCAGTGGATGGGATGGAGAGGGTGAACATCTCTCACGGCTGGAAGTGGGTGCTCTATGTGACTGGCAGTCATAGCAACAGGAGAGCAAACATTATGATTTCCTGGGATGTCTCTTACTATTTTAACTTCAATTTAAATTTAGAACTACAATAATCAATACGGCAGAACGTCCATAGCTGACCACCTCTCTACACTGACCACCTCCTTATGTCAACCTAATTTTCCAGAGTTGTGTCACCTGTGCTTATCAGTACAGCAGGCCTGGTCCCTTATGTTGACCACCTCTGTATGTTGACCAGCTTATTACAGTCCTGTGGGTGGTCACCTTCCAGAGCTTCCACTGTATTAGGGGACACATGAATTACGTATTTTTATCCAATGAGAATGTTCAGCTACAAAACCTGGCACCTAAAGGGGAGGGAGACAACAGGGGGTATTTGTAACTTCTGAATAAGGCCATGTATTGAATTTTATCACTCACAGGGCAAGTGTGGGATAACGGGAATCTGTGTCTGATGGACGGAAGGGAGCACCAATGGGGGAAGATGAGTAGTGACTGCAAGCATCTTATTTCCAGAGTGAGAGATGGAGGAGAAGTAGAATGCAAGACTTAAAAGTCTACCCGTGACTTACCAACGAGACCCTGGGATTCACAGACGCCATTGAAATACACACAATGACCCTGCACAGAATACATCAGACGATGAAAAGGAGGCTGGGTGACGTAAAGGGACGTGTCCAAAGCTTTACAAACACAAAATTGCCATGTGTTAAGGACATTGTAAAAAGTAATAGAGGCAGGGATGGACTTTTCATGGACCTCATTTTTATCTTTAGGTAGAGGAGGAACAGCTTCTCAGGTGGGAGATTCTTCAGGCAAGAGAGAAGGAAACTGCCAGAAGGGAGGCAGCACAGAAAATTAGACCCTTCTGTGACTCGAACACATCTTTCCAAACACTTTCTGCATTGAGTGATTTTTGAATTATGCTTCTTTAAAGAGACCATGTTTCACTGGAAACTTTTGAAGAAACAAAATCCACTCCTCATAGGAAAAAAAAAAAAAAAATTGCAGATTCTCTGAGGCAGACAGCTCTGGGGAAAAATAAATAAATAAATAATTGAATGCACTCCCAAGTTGCTGTATGGTTCATATCCATGGTTGAAAAGACTGCAAATCCAGACAGGTTGGTCTTCCTGTGTCATCATCAATCAGATGTTCATACACTTGAGATGTTTACATGCTATAAATTTCAGTTGCTTCCATTTTGTGAGTCAAATGTTCATCGTACATTACTGAGAAATATAGATAGAAAGGAAACATAAAGCAGTCCCTCTCCCTGGTTTACTTAATGTAATCAAATTTGTGCTCAGATATCATGTTCACTTGTTTATACCCTCTGTCCCCATTCGTATTTACCTTTATGGGTAACAATGGACAGCTACTCTGCTCAGAAATGCATTTTTTATTCTCTCAGCTGAGGCTAGAACAGGATCATGGCAGGTATCTTCCTAGTAACCATCACAGCACCCTGGCAGAGGCTGAGCCCCTTCTTTAGTACTTGAGGTTAGATTTATTTCCAGAGACAAACCTACCTGGGCAGGGCAGCCCTGACAACGCCGTCACCAGAGCGCAGTCCCTGCCCCACCTTTCAGCACCCCCTTTGCCCCTCTCATCACTTCTTACGTAAGGGCCCAACTGCTAATGACCTGACTGTCCACCTGCCCACGCCTGGCTTCCCGCCTACCTCACAGAGCCACCAGCTGCCCTCTTGGGCCAATCAAAGAAAAGAAATTACCACCAGCAGAAAATGACTCAGGGACTTGGCTGCAAATGGAGACTTAGAGGCTTGGCACCACATTTGGGTGGCAGGTGGTAGCAAAGGCAGCTGTTTCAGACGCCCTGCTGGGGATGGCTTTAGACACAGAAGCAGGGAGAATCTAGGAGGTGTCCCAACCCATTGAAGGTTCATTTTCTTGCCCTAAAATCTTCTCTTAATGACAGCTCAGGAATCAGTTGTTCTTTCTATGCATAGGACCGCTTGAGATCATAAATATCTTCCTAAAACCTTGCGAGTTCAAAGGCAATAACAGGGCAATTTAAAGAATTGACCAGACAATCCAGTTCAACCCAATAGAAAGGTAAACAGAAGCTGTGAGGACGCGCTCGATTACTGTAAGTCCTCACTACGAGACTGAGGTCACAGATGCCAACCCAGGCAGCTTCAGCTGGCCAGTTGGGACATAAGGAGGGAAGAAGCCCAGTGTGTGCAGCGGCGGCAGCACTTAACCAGTGTCCAGAGTAACAGCCCTTATTTCTCAGCCACATGAGCCTTGTGGCGTCCAAGAGGGTGCCATTTCAGAGCATCGTTGATTTCCCAGGGTGCGAGAGTATTAATGTTCTGGGGAATTCACTCAGTTTAAAACCAAACGTCCTTTAGTATGTGGAGCACAGGAGTCTTCAGGCTGTGAAACTCTTACATGTGGTACCATAGTGTGTAATGCCCCCTGAGCGACGCTGCGGTGGTGGATACGAGCCTTATCCATGGAGTACACAACGCCCGCCGAGAGATGAGCCTGCCCTGAGCTGTGGGTGACAGTGCTCGCCAGGACTGGTTCGCTCATCATGAGGAACAGATCCGTCTGTGCAGGATGTTCATGATCCAGTGGCTATAGGCGGCGGGCAGGGCATACGTGGGAATTCTCTGTACTTTCCACTCAACTTTGCCTAAAAAATAAGTCTTTCAGTAAAAACAACAACAACAAAAAAAATTTAGTTCCCTAGGCCTAGAGACAGGTCGCTGGACAGAAAGCCGTATAGGCTGCCATCAAGCAGGTATGAGGGTCTGGAGGAAACCGAAAAAAGCACCAATGCCAGGGGATCAAGGCTCCCCATAGGAATGGGGGGACAGAGCTGGTGGGAGTTCTCCAAACTCTGCACCGTCCATGCCATTTGTGGGTGGAGGTGACCACCTCATGTTCTGGAAGACGGCACCCCCTCGCCATCAGCGAGAGCAGGCGCAGCTTGGTTCTGATGTAAACGGGTTCCATTTGTTGCAAAAGGCCCCACTTCCAGCACTTTCCATAGGAAGGGGGGGGGGCAGCGTCGCTGAGCCAGTCAGTCCCAGAGTGAGGTTGTCATTCCCATGGGGGAGGGCTCAGTTCCTATAGAAACCCCTGTGAGGCCAAGGCACTCCAGTAAGACAGGGGCTCCCTGAAGGAACAGCCTTAACAGGGGGTTCTGTTGGCATTTGCCATCATTAATGGCAAAGGTTCCTCACACAGGGTCACGAGACCTTGGTCTGGGCCACTCTCCGGCCATGCCCACTCCCAGCTGCCCTTCTCTGACCCTTCTCAGTCTCTTCTTCAGAATGTCTAACACAAATGTAAAATATGATCATTTGTATAGTCAAATACATCTTTGGGAGCTACAGAATTTCTTTCTGCTTTTCCTCCTCTTTATTTGTAGATTGCACAAGTGAACGAGTCAGTTTACCCTTGGAAAGGGATCTGAAGAGATGAAAGGGGTCAGATGTCACCTTTCAAAAGATTATGCATGGAGCAGGGTCATTGTGGGGGCGCCTTCCTCTTTCAACACACTGGCCCGACTCAGAGGCCGGACGCCTGCAAGCAGGGACGAGGAGCGTCTGACGCTGGTGCTCCCTGATTCCCTACCTACCTTACCTGAAATCCACAAAACTCCCTCCACTCAACACCAGGGACCACCCAGTGGTCTGTCTATATTAGGAGGCCAGGGGCTCTTCCCCCACCAGGATGGCAGCATGACAACCTTCCGTCCTTGTCCTTCCTGAGAGCAGACGCACAAGGGGGCCGTCAGGATCTTCAGAAACCAGCCCTTCCTTGGTTGGAAAAGGCCCCTGGCAGTGGAGTACGCAGTTTATTTCCTATTCTCTCCTACATGCCATCAGCATTTCCACTTGTCCTGCTGTTTAATCCGAGGTTTTAGTGACAAAACCGGCTTCACTGCGGCACTGTGCCTTAATCATCCTTCAGGTTACCTGGTTTACACTTGAGCAGGGGGCTGGGAGTTGTTAACCAGGCATTTTCACGGTTTGCCCTTGCAGCCCTCACTGTCAAGTGCGTGAAACTGGAGCAGCCATTCTGAATAACAGCCGTCCCCGCCTCTCAGCTGGCCTGCAATTGACCTTCAGCCGCTCCGATTACACTGGGGGCCTCTGCGTCAGCCTGGCCCGTGCTTGTCCCCTCTGTCTTGCTGCAGTGGCATTTGTTTTCCCGACCTTCCTTGGTTTTGTCCCTCCCAGCCTCACTCCCCAGAGTAGGCCTCTCCTAACAGAGTCAGGGACCACGGGCGAGGACAATGGGGGAACTTTGCCGGTGGAAATTGCTTTGGTAGGAAAGGGTGAAGGGTCTCTTGCCTGCCTCTCCTCCTCTTCTCCTTTATTCCTGCCCTTTCTCCTTTCCCGCTGCAAACCCTCTGAGTCTCAAGATCCAGAACTTGGGAGAATCCTAGTAATGACCAGTTCTACGTACGGTCCAATGAGCTAAATAGGCTCTGGGGAGCAGGTGAAGAACTAAACTTCTAGGAAGGTGTTTACTTGGAAGATAAACTTTTTTTTTTTTTTTTTTAAGGTACTATTTTTATTGTCTTAGCTATTGTTAACTTCCCTTTTCCTATTACATTTGACTTTTTCTTAGATAAATCTGTAAAGTTATTCTTTTTTACATAATATTTCCTATTTGGGAACAGTGTATATTAGATTTACAGTTTTGAATTTTGATTAGAACCTACAAAAAAATTCATACTTTGAAAACATTTTAGATTTACCCTGTAGTATTCAGACACTCCTGCAGACTGGAAAGGTGTGCAGTCAATGACTTTATGTCACTACCATATTACACAAAAGCATCCATTTATTTAAAGAATGTCACAATATGGCTATATTTTCAAAATAAACGGTAATTCAGGGAGAAATTGTGATAAACTTATATAGTATTTAGTATGAATTTTTTTTTATTTTTTTTTGTGTGTTTTATTTTATTTATTTATTTTAGCAATCTGTATTTTATTTTATTTTATTTTTATTTTTATTTTTATTTTCATTTATTTATTTATTTATTTTTTATGATAGATACAAATATGCACCATTTTTATTAAATCATAGCTGTGTACATTAATGTGATCATGGGGCACCACACACTGGTTTTATAGACCGTTTGACACATTTGCATCACACTGTCACACATTGCCTTCCTGGCATTTTCTTCCATTCCAAACAATCCAAACATGTCAAGACCTCATCCCACTCTCAAGCTGGATACAGCTTATAGTGCTGTGCACATTTTGTACATGTTCCTCCTGTAGTTGAGAAATCAAGACAATCCCAGAAAGGTAGCTGTTAGCATTTCGCTAAGTCATATTAATCTCTAATAACATCATAAATTTGTTTACTTAGCCCTGTCAGCCTGAGCGATGACACGCAATTGATCTTTGTCTGACAGAGCCCAAAACACTGGATCAGGACAACACACCGATTCGACGCCGGAAAAAGCATTTGGGGTTAAATGTGCCAGGTGTGGGCCAGGCAGATGGCATAGCAGCGGTGCCTGTGTTGTCATGCACATAATCTGATTTCTGAAATGACCTCGAGACACCAATTTGCTCTGCTCGATATCAGGTGTGCTGTGAGGAGCCCCGTCTCCGGGGACCGTTCACACCACTTTGCAGCACTTCTCATCTGTGGGCTAATGGACAGCACTCTCATTGGAAATGGCACTGTTTGCTCTTCCGACAGGAAGAAATTGTTAAAATGCCAGTAGCTTTAGCAGGCAGCAGGTGTGGCTGTGTACCCTGAGTAGATAATTGCAAATATGTTTTTAGCTGAAACTTTGGCACCCAACAGTAAATAATCCTATTCCGGTTTCCTACAAATGCACAGGACTGAGTTTAAATTTTGTTTGAACAACTGTTGATATCCAGTTCTTTTCTTCCGTCACCCAAAGATGTTTGTTACTATTTTATGTCAAATCTTAAAGCAAATTTGCAATGAGACAGCATTATTTTCTTTTCAATGAATAACAGTAATAACCCAAAACCTTTGCATTTATAATATTTCTTATGAACTTTTTGTGGCTTGTCATAGGATAGGCTTTGTGAGGAAGGTGTACCGTATATACTCTAGTATAAGCTGAGTTTTTTCCGGCACAAAATTTGTGCCGAGTTTGGGTTTTTCGGCACAAATTTTGTGCCGAAAAAACTAGGCTTATACTCAAGTATATACTGTATTTCTTTCTGTAGAAAATTAGAAGAAGCAGAGGCTTGAGTTGTGTGAAGTTAATGACCTAAAGATTAAAAAAATATGTTCAGAGTATCAGAAATTCAATTAGGATACTCCACGATTTCCCATCTTGATTTTGGTGCATTTCTATATTTTGCTCAAATATTATGAAACTTTTAGCCAAAATCACACTCATATCATAAAAGTACCAAATGGAGAGCCTTATTTCTCTGCCTTGATTTATACAATGCTAAAATCACATACTTTTAGCAGTTATCAAATACTTACTTAATAGGTCAAACAATTACTTCCATTTCTGGCAACATAATTATTGATGGATTAATAAAAATGTTTACTCTCAACAAGTTGGATTGACAATATAAACACAAGACTTTAACATCAGCAGAAACCATCCTTAATATGGAATTTTAAAATACAGGATATTAAAGACAAATATATAAATGATGGCCTAAGAGTAATAGTTTTAAGTTCCTGACTATATCGGTGGAGATGAATGTTTTCCCTGAGAACTTTGAACTCTACCATAAAGTTTGGGGCCTTTGGGGGATAGGACATTATTTTGATTGATCAGAAAAATCATTCTTATTTCTTAGAAAAGAAATATCCATTTTAAATATTTGGCATTTTTACTCGACGACATTGCATGGTGAGGCCCTGCTCTGCCCACAGCCAGGGCAGGATGCTTGTTCTGGCTGCTGTAGCTTAATGGGGTAACTGGCCCCTGGATTGTAGCCAAGAGGAAAGACAAGGCCCCTGAAACAGCTAGAGAAAACTCTAATCTGAAGAATACCTCCAGGAATTAGGTAATTATCAAAAGCCAAAAGGTAAGAACAACTTAAATACGCTTTTAGGGACTGAAGGACAGTCTGCTGTGAGGAAGTCTTATTAGATGGTGGCTCCATGGGGCAGAATTACCACCAAAGACTGGAGGGCAGAGAGAGACAGCCTTTAATTCAATGAGAGAACGGCGGTCCTAATTCTTAGCACTGTCACAAATCATGCCTGTCCCAACATCCCATGGTCTTGGTCTCCGTGACTGAGATTCCTCAAGGAGCAGCAGGCAGCATCCCGCAGGGCCAGAGCCGAGGGTGTGTCCACATGTACCCATGTCCACTCCTGATGCTGTGGCTTGGAGTCCAGCCGCACGAGTCTGTAGCACACATTTGCTCTCGGCCCTGCTGCCCCTACTGTGGATTCCACAGCGGATTCCACTGATCTCATCTACATCCCACAGAAGTGTTGATTTTTACATGCCAAAGCTGTGAGGGGTGGGGAAAGAAAAAGCTAAAACCAACACTTCTCAAAAAGTGCTCGGGGTAAGGATTTTCCTTTTGAAAAATTAAGACCGTCTCGATCGGTAGACAAGTCCCACATGCGTCATCTAAAATGACATCACCCCAGCCAATGGCACACCATTAAATGCATCTGCATTCCCTGCCTGCCTTTCTGGAATCTGTTTACGAAACGATTCCTAAACACAGATGGAGCCTTTTCTGCCTGCACATATTAATTTGTGTTTTTATTTACGCACTTCTGATTTTTGTGACGTTTCGTCCTTTAGCCTGACATCAAGTCATTTTTTATGCATGTCCTGTGGAAAGGTGGCCCTTGCCCTGCAGTCAACCTTGCAGACCCCGGACACACACGCATGCATTTTTTATTGTCCTCACATGTTGCTTAACAGCCTGCGTGATTACTGCTTTAGAGCACAGCAGATGGGCTCGGCATCGCCGTGAAGCAGATGAGATGCTCAAATCGATTGTTTTATCAACAATCAGTTGCAGATAAAAATCATTTTAATGAGAGAAATTAATGGTGTTTGCAAACATGACGTTAATTAAAGAACATTGCTTAGGCGTTCTTTTTTTTTCTCTCTCTCTCTCTCCCCTTTTTCTCCTGCACACAATTTTTTGTTACCCATGACATCTTTCATTATTGACTCATGCCCCAAAGAAAAGGCGATTAAAATCTGCTTTTGTTTGATGTAGCTTTTATTGAAGAAAGAAATAGATCTTTCTGAAGCTTCCTGGTGAGATGAAAGTCTAATTATCTCCACAAATGAAAGGAAAAGCTTTAATTAGGCCGGGGCTGAATCTGCGCACTGTGAATTTGTGCATTGTGATGGATGGAGCCCGCATCTCCTCCGTGACTGCCGTGGAAATAATGAAGGAAGAGGAGAGGTAGCGGGGTCCCAGGATTCCGCGGGCAGAGCGGAGCTGGAGGCACACCTGGGCTGCCAGTGCGTGCCCAGAGCAGCTGCTACGGGTCATGTTTCAGTGCTGTGCATTCGGCTGTTCTACAGCTTCCCTCTGAGCTTTGATCTCTTTTCAGACAGCGGGGGTCCTAACAAATCAAGCTTTTCATGTTTCACTCAGTCCCACTCTCTTTTGCTTCCCCATTCACACTGGAACTCCAAAGAGGAAGGATAAAATATTGTCTTTTTCTGAAGCAATTAATGATCGCTGGCTGATGCGATTGAAGTGGATATTATGCCTTACAAGCGGTGTTTTAAGGTTGACCATAGGGAGGAGGCTAGAGAGACAGAAATGAATTATTTATTTAACTTTTTAGTTGTTTACTTCCACGTTCAGCATTTTATTAATCATTCGCGCATTAAGGCTCACTCTGTACGTCCACTTTTGGAATTATGCTTTGCGGATGTCCGCCGGCTGGCTCTGCAGAGTGACACTGCGAACCATTTTAAACTGCTAATTGTCCCATGGGAGAAAGAAAAATGCCAAATATGGCTGGATCCCTATTTCGACCCTCTTTTGCCGTGCTGAACGCTGCTTGGTCTATATTCCTGTCATCCCACTGATGCCGGGAAGGTCAAACTCTGACTTGGTCCCCCGTAGCTTGCTGTTAATCTCTTCTTTTCAGTGAATCCAAAAGCACTTCTGACATGAAGAGTGATGATGGGGATTATGTCAAACACTTCTTTTTGACCAGGATTAAAACAGGAGTTGGGAAGGGGGACATGCTAACAAAATGGAGCAGCACGCACAGGCTATATGACCTCCTCCTCCCTCTCCTTCTCCTTGGGTAAGGAATTCCTTATTATGAAAGAATGATGAATTTGTTTTCAAGGTAAAAAAAAAAAAAAAAAGAAAAAAGAAAGAAAATTAAGCCAACAACTCAAAACCTTGGAAGAAAAGGAACTGCATTCGAAACGTGCTGCTTCACATTCTGCAAGTGAATGTGCAACCTGAAAGGCAAGTACCGTCCCCAAAAACCATCTTCAGGCAGCCCTTTGCTGTTTGTAGAGGTCAAGATGAGGCAATAAAGTTATTTGTCGAAGAAAATATAGTTGAATTAATCAAGATAATTGCTAAGGAGGTGTCTGACTTAACACATGGAATGAAAATTTTGAAATGAGCATCTTCTTGGATAAAGTTTATGACTCTCCTAAAATTATGAAATTTAGGCTTTCTGGTTGAAGTGCAATTTTTTAAAAAACACTTTTGGTATTTGTTAGATCTCTTTGTAACTCTTCGGGCCTCCTTCCAATACTGCTCATTCCTTGTCCCCAGCGAGAAAGCTTAAGCCTCTGCCTTAAGTCCCAGGGCATGATCACTGCTGTTTATGGATTCCGTCCACAGAGCTGACCTTCTCGCAGGTGGTTGGCACCCAGCAGGTGGGCCTTATTAAGGTCACAATAAGGAATGGAAAAGGACTGAACAGAACTTGACAGCTGCCTGCCTCACTCTAAGTTTCACACCGGAATGATGTCAGTTGCGGTCAAAGCAACGCCTAGGGAGGAAGGAATTTATAGAGGTGCGAAGGGCGAGGGATATCCAGAGAAAGTTGACACAAATTAGGAAAGGATAGATGAAATCCAGCAGTTCATTCAACAACCGCACATGTGAGTACTCAGACTGAGTCCTTCCCTGAAAATCAAAAGTATAAAGGGAGGTGTGGAAAGTTTTGTAACTCTGTAATTTGTTTCAGTGGAGTAAAGCTTTGGTGTTAGATAGTAAAATAAAACGAAAACAGAACACCAGAGAACAGATGCAGGCAAACCCCCTAATTAAAAGCTCACTTTCCTCCTTTCAAGCTTTATCTACATCAACATTTAATTTTGTTCTGCGGAGCTCAGCACCATCTTCTCCGTGTGGGGGTTCAACAGTGATATAAACAAATGTCTCATGCCTGTGTGGCCAGCGTTTCTTGCATGAAGTGGACAGAGTGACACAGGGGTGTCCCAGAGCTCAGGACAGTTAGAAAACATTCACTGGTGCTTCACTTTCACAGCAAAAAAATTTCTAAATTGATTTTTTCCTCCTTTAAAAAATTGGTCTGATATTCAGCCCCATTTAAGACAAAATCAATATTCTTATTGACCTTTTCAACAAGTAGAAAAAATAATCAGAACACCCCCAAAATCCAAAAAACAGAAAACAAAGCCTTTTGCAGATTTCCTTGCTACCCTCAGAGCTGTCTATAATTTTTTACCCCATCCATCCCAGATTCTCCAGATGAATAAAAAGTGTTTTGTGTAGTAGCTTCAAAACACTTTTCCTGTTTGCATTCTAATGCTTCTCACAATTGCAAAGCTGTGGGAACAACCCAAGTGCCCTTCACCCCTTGAATGGACTAACAGACATGGTATATGTATGCCATGAAATACCGCCCAGCCAGAAAAAAAGATGGAAATGTTATATCTTTTGTAACAACCTGGAGGGATTTGAAGAACACTTTTCTAAACAAAGTAGAAAAGCAAGCATCACATGTACTTAATACTAAATTGAAACTAGTAGATTAACAACTACAGGCCCACATAAGAGAAAAAGTCAATGAAATTCAAGAAGGGTAGGGGAGGTTTGGTAAGTCCCCACCCTGTGGCTACAATTCATAGGTATATGGCACATGTCCTGGGTGAAGGATATAATTACATCTTGGACTTCACCTTACAAATGCAAACAATATAACCTAATCATATGGACCCTCATATTAATCTAACATTTAAAAAAAGAAAAAACACTTTTATTAAACAAGTAACTAAAACCTATTAAGAAAACATAAACTAAAATTACTCAATAAAAATGCACAAATATACCACATTCAAAACGGAAAAAAAAGAAGCGTAATAGAAAAAGAGATACCGCAAGCATTTTCAGAAAAAAAATAACTGAAGGGAAATGGCCTTGTACTTCTACAAATGTTGTGTGGCGTCAACACAACATTTAAGGCAAAGAGAGAACCGTCTGAGGTCTGAGAAGTGACACTGAGCCAAAGGGAGATGTCTGTCTGCCAGCAGTCGGAAACCAGTGCTCTGATGTCTCTATGGGAAATTCAGAGAGAACGTTCATTTTCCTCCTCATTTAGAAGGAAAATTTTGGAGCTGCTGGTCTGTGTGTCTTAAATTAACTTACCGCATATACTCGAGTATAAGCCGACCCGAGTATAAGCCAACCCCCTTAATTTTACCCTAAAAACTGGGAAAACTTAGTGACTTGAGTATAAGCCAAGGTGGAAAATGCAGCAGCCACTGGTAAATTTCAAAAGTTAAAAATATATACCCAAAACAATTACAATAATT